>JAYKAV010000778.1:2390989-2417015 GCA_035582835.1 Phoebastria nigripes
GGAAAAGAGAGTTGAGGAACGTAATATGTATGTGACTGAAGTTTGCATTTATGATGCATACAAAAATTATGATTTTTAGAGCATTGTGCTTCTCTTCAGAGTTCAACAATCAGTATTTGAAATTTCCCAGATATATTTTGAGATTTGCTTTATCATGTTTTATATACCAGTCCCTAAGCTTAGAAGCGCTAGCAAAGTGTCCAACATTAGAGGCAACACGTGGCACGGCGTGGCACAGAACAGAGGCCAGGCTAACAAGCTGTGCCTGCTTATCAGTCCCAGGTTTGTCCTGGCATTGCTGAGGTTGATGGCAGAAAAGGGAGGAGGGGGGGACACACTGCCTAGGGAAGGGAGAGATGAGGGGGAGGGAGCAGTGAGGATCCACAAGAAATGTTGTAGCAGCAGCATGGTAGGGGCCTGAAAGTGAGAAGCACTGAGATCGTGATGGCAGGCGTTCAAGAAGCTGTGGCAGCAATCGGGGATGGGAAGACAGTGGGCAAGAATTTGGGGCATTTGGAGGCAGCAYGGCAAGAAGAAACAGAAGACAGCTTCAATGAAGGTCCGTCCCAAATGGCTGGGAATCATTATTTTATTAGACAGACTATTTTGCTTCTGAGGAAAAATGTTTCCCTCATGATAAATTATGTATTTTGGAACATCATTAAAATTCAATGTCTATTCTTTCTGGATTTCCAAGATTAGCATTTTGACACCCATTACCATAAACATTTAATCTATGCAGGAGAAAGAATAATTGCTTTGGGTATACCGGGTGTATCTGAAAAAATATTTTGAATATCCTTCAGACACAAGGAGAAGAACACTTAAATTTTCTTTGACTGTGCACTCTCTTAACAAAGCTGACACTACAGAGAGGGCAAGAGAAGAAAACAAAGAAAATCTTCAGCTTTTTCTGAAAAGTGTTTAGCTGGCAGAGACCATAAATTATAAATAGACCCTAAACTGTGTAAGTGGGAAAGGACACTGCTCTCCAGTTTGGTGGAAGCAAGGTGTCTAAGAGGACACAATCCAGCAAAAATAGAAAGACTGATGAAACAGGGATGGAAAAGCTAAACTGCTGACAAGACATCTGTTCACGTTTATAAAGTATCAGATTCCATGTGAGCTGAAGACAACTATTCCTGCTACTTTGTACAACAAAATTAAAATGGGGGGGGGGGCTGTTTATTAAGATACAGTAGCTTCAAGAAACAAATTCTTCTTTCAATTAAAAACATGGATTTTGATAAGCCTACCAAGTCCTTCAAAAGATGTAACAGTTCAAAAGCACCACATGCCAGCAGGATGCCTATTTACAAAGAGCCATGTAACATGGTAGAATTTAAAACACAAAATGTGTGCAAAAATTCCTTGGAGACGAAACAAAGTACCTGGTTTCAGTTACTTAAAAATTATTGTTGTTTACTGACAGCTAGATTCTACCTGCAGCAATTGTGTTTTTAAATTATCAAACAGGGATGCCTTGGAGCCCGACTCTTTAATGTGCAGGGTAGGCAAAGCTCCCATCGATTGCTTGGGTTAATTTGGACTGTTTGCCAGATCCATTCGCCTGAGCATCTTACCCGACTTCCTATAATATTAAGGCCCATACTCACCAGTTGAAGAAGTCAGTGTGAGTCTTTCCTATAAATTCAATAAGCACCATTAACTGGGTAACCCAGCTTCTCTTCAAAGTGTCAATAAGATGAGATATCAGGCTGGAGCCCAATTACATGCATCTTGGTTTTTCAGTGTCCAATATAAGACACACTGGACCTGATTTTCAAAAAAATTCAGGAGCCACAACTTTATTTTATGTGCACAGATGCTGTAACTAGGTATCTGAATTTGAGGTCCACTAAAGGATACTAAAAATATAAGCAGCCACTTTGGAAAATGTTGTCTGAAGTGATTTCAATCAAAAGTTTTTTCATCAGAACACACTGTTTTAATGTTACTGGGTCTTCCTTTGGAGGTTTTTTAAAATCACATACGATAATGATCTTGATGATGGTCCAATTATATATTTTCAAGTAATTAGGCTCTTTCATCTAGGTAAATCATTTGTACAACCAAGAGATTTAAGAAATATTTCTAACTTCCTTCACCAGCTTCTCACTTCTTGGAGGTTGAGATAGCGGCTAATGAGAATAAGCTAATTATGGCAAGGTAAGYTGAAGATTTTAAATACTTGGTGCCAATACTATTTAATAAAGTAGAGTAATTAGCATGCCGTTGTCAGGATTCTATATGAAATTCTGCATTATTAGCAGAATTAAAAAGTACTTTGATGAAAGAGGTTACTATTACTAAACAGCTAAATGATCTTGTTATTCTGCAGTTAACAGAAATAAAATCCTGCATTTCTTTTAATTAAAGGTAAAAAAACAAACAAAAAAAAMCCCAGGCCAATTGAAATAGAACTAATAAACACCCTACTGCTGCTATGATATTTTTCCCTGGATTTTGGTCAGACAGGATTCAATAGAAAACGTGTTGGGTCTTGCATTTTTGCCTAACACCTTATCTGCTTATGAAACACCAAGTATGAAGAGGTAAGTTCTCAGAGTATAACAGAACGCAAAGTAAAAACAAAGTGACTCTAAAATGCATTTAAAATCTCTTCATATTTATCCAGTTAAGTTCTTGTGATCTGGTGATTGTTGATGAGCCAGTACAGTGGGAAACTGAGGTTTGTTAGCCACAACGCAAGCGTTCAGGTAGCTGTACTGCAAAGTCCCACACACCCCCACAGCTGCCTCAGCTCCGAGCGCAACAGGCCATCTCTCAGGGTGACAGAATAGTTCAGATCCTATTCCAGTTCACTTCTGGGCCACTTTGCTGTGCCTGCTTAGTCTGGCTTGTGTCCATTGCATCCCATCAGCAGTAGATAAATTGTAAGAGCTGTTCATGTAGACACTTGTCTAGCTATCAGTAAATGTTAGGCCTCAAAAGCTCAGTTTCAAACAATAACCTCAGATGGAAAGCATTTATACCTTTGCACCCCCTCATCTGACAACCCACACTTCTACAGCTTCATATCTTGTTTAGTAGGATGCACAAGATTTTGTCATAGAAGTTAAAACAATGGCATGGCTATTCAGTCTAACGGTGCATGTATTTTATAGTCATCCAGCTCAGAARGAACAGAGGTTATTATCCAAGCTCCTAGTACCACATTCATTATCAACAGCACGTTTGCTTCTTATTTAATGCTTCCTCACACGCCAGCTCCAGCTTTAGCTTTCACTACAGCCAACATGCACAGCAAGCAGAGTTTGGCTGGAGGACAAGGGCTACTCTCCAAGCAAGACAGTCCTCCGCTACACGGGCTGGCCACGAGCTTCTGCTGCAGCAAAACCTGTGCTCCCTTATCCACCGCACACTGCCTGGCTCTGCTGCTTCGGGCCCTTTTACCCCGCTGTTGGCAACATGTGACTCTGTACAGCCACTGAATGCTGAAAGTATCCAGAAGGTTCAACACTCGAAGAATTTCTAGGCCTAATCTCTCAGCAGCAGAGACCACAGTGGCCTCACCTGAATGCACAGGAAGCTGCAGCTGGGTCACTACATCTACCTCACTCTGATGAGTTTGTCAGTGGCTACATTACTCTGTCCAAAATGCCAACATTTTGAGAGATGCAATTTAGATTTCAGGTCTACCTTCACACCCATGGCTTGCATACAAAACAAGAAATTTGTTTCATAAAACCTAGTTTCCTATAGATTTGTTTCCCAAATCCCTATTCCCACAGTGCAATAGCCTGCACTCCCTTTCACACTGCTGCCTTAGGACCTACCCTCCCCATTAGGTCTCCAAAGCACCTCCTTCCCTTCCCTTCCCGCTCTGCCCCACACACCCCGTCTAGATGAAAAAGGGACAGCATGTGCTATCACTAGCTTCAAGACACAGCACATGGATTAGCCAGGGGCAGGTCAAAGTGAAGGATAAATGCAGAGCTCACTCTGAAACCTCTGCTTCAGCACAGGCACTGCTTTGCATACGTGCCTTACCCCACACTGAACTCCAGGATGCCAGCAGGAATTTTACTGTCTTTGAGAACTGCCCGTATCTGTCACGTCAGACCAAAACTGGCCAGCAGGTTCAAACGTCATTGGATTGATCATAGAATCACAGAATGGTTTGGGTTGGAAGGGACCTTCAAAGTTCATCTAGTCCAAGCCCCTGCCATGGGTAGGGACACCTTCCACTAGATCAGGTTGCTCAAAGCCCCGTCCAACCTGACCTTGAACAGTTCCAATGATGGGGCATCCACAACTTCTCTGGGCAACCTGTTCCAGTGTCTCACCATCCTCATCGTAAAAAAATTCCTTCCTTATGTCCCATCTAAATCTAACCTCTTTCAGTTTAATCGCTGGACTGAGAAAGGCAAATAGGGACATTAAAAATACCCAATTTCTTTAGGAAATGAAAGTAAAAATGGGGTGTCAGTGTTGTATACATCAAACTCCAACAGTCTGTGAATATGGCCTTCCGAAAAAACTTCAGTCTTACTTTTTTCTTCAACGTCAGTATTCTCTGGACCTCAATGCCCAAGCCTGGATAAACTAAGACTCACCTGTCCCCATAAGCCCCGATGCCTGCGCTTCCTGCTCAGCAGAATTTTAAATAAACAAGATTTCAAAGTTTTGTCTACATCATTATATAGACGATCACAGCTCAATAGTGGGTGGTATTTATCTATTTTTCCAGACACAAAATTCAAAGCATTTAAATTTTTACARTATCGTTCCAGCATTTAGAAAGCAATCGCTGAGTAACACTGGCTACAATTACAATATAAATCTGTTACGTGATCACAGGAAAACTCAAATCCATGGACCAAGGTGTAACAAGCTGCTATTTAGGTAGCTTGAAAGAAGTATTGGACACTATAAGCTATGTCTAAAATGTTGGTACCAATCAAAGAGAAACACTTTGGGGTTTGTTCGCTTCTTAGTTTATACTTTTCCCCGCCCTCTTAAGACTAAAGCTTCTAGACAAGCATATTTGTGTTAATGCTTAGTTTTACATATTAGAGAACAAATAAAGTGCAAATAAATGAAGACTGAAACCCTCTAATTTATATAAAAACCACAATAGAGCTGCTTGCTCTCCCTGTTTAGTAAAGCACAACAGTTACCACATCACTGGCATGTTAAATAAACTGACTAGTCCACGGGCTGGGCAACACACCGATGACACAATCCATTCACAAATGTTCCTTAGGTTTGGGTTTTTTTTTYCCCCCCTAATAGAGCCAAAAAGATTCCTGTGCTTCTCTTAATACTGTATCTGATTAAAAATATCTATCTACCTTTGTCCCTATGTTTGGGGTGAGCTGAGGCATACCAAAAGCTCTTTTTCTCTCTATGCTCCACCTTTATCGACAGAAAAAAAACTTTGACCGAAAAGATTTTCATTTTCGCTTTCTGCCTGAAAGCTTCATGTTAGAAACAGCTGGGAATTCAGTCTTCAGCTTGCTCACCAGCTAAGGGTCACAAATATTTATATTTTTCCTTCTCTTTATGAGTAGTTCTAAAGTTGCTGAATGAAATTCCCCTGCTACATCAGCATCGGTATCAAACAAATGACAGAAAAAGAGAAAGCAAGCAAGACAAGCTTGCATAAAATAACAGATATAACTCTCTTCTCAAGCCATATTTTTTATGATTATATGTAGTCAACACAGAAAAGACATGATAAGAACTTACTTCAAGTTAATAAAAATTTGGACAGTTTCATTGACTCCTACATAGTACCTAGTCTAAGGGATATAATTCAGCAGAAAAAAACCCAAGACTTTAGTGAAACACAGGACATTAATAAGAGAAACACGGGGGGATGATTTTGTTAGGAGTGTTAATACACACCTTTCCTGTTTTTGCACRAGTGTTAGCATTTCTAAAAGATGAAATTACAGAAACTAGATCTAGGTAGATAAATATCTCGGCTGGCCAAATTCTACACTTGCAGACTCAAACTGACACACAGGAATSCAAACTGAGCTCTGCATTTGATTATACTGTAAGAGATTGAGAATACATCTTAGTACAAACTCCCTGCCAATATCATGTTTCTTCCGATAGCATATTTCATACTCATTTGCCAAATCTAATTTTTAAAGACTTACATAATCCTTTTACTTCCTTTTGGATATTAGTCTCTATTCTGCCACTTTTATTGGCTATTCAGCCTACACTTAAATATCTCTGTGCCTTACATTAAATATTTTTATCCATCCTCACTGTTTATACCCTGCAGACATCTGCAGCCTATTGCTTTCTGCTGTGGTCGTCATCACTTACCGAATTCTTTAGCCTTTATTTTTCCATTTTTTGCTCAGACATTTCCTGGCTATTCTAGTGTCTCTAAGCACTCTCTAAATATTTCTGATTAAGTGGTGCAGAACTGAGCACAATATTCTAGAAACCTCCTCAGTCAGTAAGATGAAGTACTTTCCTGATGTAAAATGATATTTTTCATAGTCAGCTTAAATTTCAAACCAGCTTACATTACAAACTCAGGTGTATTTTAGTATTCATCTTGGTTTTAGGATATTTTCAGGATTACCATTTTCAACATTTCTATTACCTTTAACGAAGGCAGTGAGAAAGGACAAGGGATAAGAGAAATGTTTTGCACCAGAAAAAAACCACTTTTTACATAAATGCAAAATTATTTTTCAGCCTCCTTTCCAGTTCCATTAGAGTTCTATCAAAGGCAACTCTGAGTTATCTTTAGTCCAAGTTCACTTTAAAATGGGAGCAGAGACACTTGGGTTATTCCCAGGAGCGCTAACACTGAAAGGGCAAGTGAATGGGAGCTTGATACAGAGCTGCGTGGCTTATTAGCTCCACAAAAATGCAACCGCTGTTCCCAGACCTAACCCGTTACCTCTGCACAGCTCGGCCRGGCCTTTGTCACATGAATTTACTGACTTGGGTTGGAATTAATCCGTGGAGCCTTACTCTGCACAGTCACTGACTTTTTATTTGCCCTCTCCACTATTTGTATTTTCAAATGTATTGTAGTATAATTTTTGCAATATAAAATGGTATTTAATAGATGATTTATTCCAGATATGAAACTACATTTTAAGGAGCAATACTAACTCATCTCCAGGACTGTAAAGTATCAGAAGGAATTTCCTAAAGAGTAAATATTTTTTAAAATTGGTCATAAGGTTTTTATGGTCTGTCAAACATAACTTTTAAATAGGGAGTAACACTTCTACCTTGTAGAAGTGTTGAAGTTTGCACAGAAAAAGAAACTGGAATTGGAAATAACATAGGGCATTGTTATTCCACGAGGGATTAGATATACACTGGCAACCAACCGCTTTTCTTTTACTTTGTTTTGTAAGCGTAAATCACCAAGAATCAGTTATGTAGTCGCATTGACTTCTTCCAGACTGAACAGGTCAGAAGAAAGGACACTTTCCATGCAGCTGTATTGTAAAAGCAACTAATGAAAGAGTCCCAGTTCTACCCTTATTTTTCTCTTTTTGGCAGACTGTGCCTTCTTGACGTGACTGAAGATCGGGAAGGAGGTAGGCCTAATTTTGGTGTCATGTTTTACAGTTAATTGCTTTGATTTCTAAATCTGTCTGCAGTGTGTTTTTATTTGTTGGTTGTGAAAATTTTATTCAACTCCATTAGTAGCAGGAATTGGATGGCTAACTTGTCATCTGAAAAGCCCAGAACAAATCTTGCAGCAGCTACTAGTATGGTGATGAATCTGTACAGCTCTGTGGTAAAGTGTAGTTGCATTATTATTATTTGTATTATCAAAGTGCTTTTTGAACAAAAAGCGCTGAACAAAAAGAGCCTCTGACCAAGAGAACTTGCAACCTAAGGAAAGAGAGGGACTGACAGGATAGCTGAGGGACACACTGCCAGGAGGCTGGAAAGTGGTTTCAGCACATAACTGTTCTCAATTATGCCTCCAGGCATGCCGCAGCCAGAGCTAGAACCCTGCCCCAGGTCTGGTGCATTAACTTTGCAACATCTACGCCCAGCAARTGCCTTCTCTCAACTTCCTTCTTTCTTTTGCTCTCTGAATATTGTTACTCAGTGAAAAACAAKGGACAGCTTTTAAAATAATAATCTTGAAACTTTGAAAAAGCKTTTTCAGTGGACACAAACTATCCAGTAGATTTGAACATCTTACAGTGCACACTAAGGTTTCAGTAAGTCTTGACACACAATTCCACTTACTTCATAAATTTTGGAATGGCAGGTTTTGCTTTCATGGCCAGATGGATCAACCCAAWCAGATCCGGGCTTAGGTTGTGTTGACAATACTCAAAGTGTGCAGAATCACATGCATTTTCATCTCATCCATGAAAATATTCATGTCCATTCTTAAAGTATAAGTTTCTGAGAAGAGAGAGGAAGACAGAACTTGCTAACTACATGGCTGTGAACCAAAAATGATCACTGAAGGCTGGCACACTGTGTGGACATAAGCATTTGTGTGGATTTCTTCGGAAGGGAGGCCTTATGCTCAAGTGTAAAGGTATCTCTGCATAATAAACTAAATCAAGGGAAAAAGCAGAAACGGTGTTACAAAGTATTCAGTTAGTGCACTTGATCTGCAATGAGTGTTAATTGCTTAAGTTTGAAATAAAATAGCTCTTAAATTACACAACTCCATTGAGAACAGGAATCAGAATACAAAAGGCAGACACCGCTAGTAAAAGAGTTCCTTCAGCCTAAGGATAGCAAAGTCTCCACCACTACAGAGAAATATGGGGAATTAAAAAATGGAAAACAAACAAACAAACAAACTGTAATTTTCTGGAAAGATGTAGATGACTGCATCCATAGTGCACATCTACTTATTTGGGAAACCAACAGTGGATTCATAGAAGCCATGATTTCCTTTGGTTCCATCATGAAAACAGACCAAGGACCAGGGAGTGTGTAACCAATAGTCAAACATGGTGCTGGGGTAGAAGACCTTGAAGCAAATCATTCTCATCACCGTTCAAGATCTCATGGGATTCACCATGCCGAGAAGCAGTTTCTGCAGCCTCTTTGACAATAAAAAAGCTGCAACTGAGGTGGATTTCTCTTCTCTTACTTCCCTGCCACTGAATTGATAACAGGAGAAGATGGCACAATCCTTGAAAAATCACTGTTTCAAGATTTAGGTTTGCATGAAAGTGTATAGTGTCACAGCTTTTAAAAAAAAAAAAAAAAAAAAAAAAAAAAAAAAAAAAAAAAAAAAAAAAGAGAGAGAGAGAGAATGATTCGGTTACTCCAGCATTGCAAAACTAAGCAGAAGGAAAAAAAAAAATCGCTATAAACAACTTTATGATTAGTGATCTGCCTTGTCCTTCTGAGATATCTTTTGTCTTAATGCTCCAGAGAACTGCACTCAGCAGTTAAGTTTCTTAGCAGTCRATAAATACAAATGAGGGAGCATGGGGCAGTACCACTCTCCTCACCCAACCCTCCCAYGCGAGACACTTCTGAAGTGTGACTGTGCACACTTGTGAATGTGCAGAACTTCCACAGGATTCCTTTGGAATAGAAAATACTTGGCATCTTTTAGGCCCAGGTGCATAAACAAGTAGGAAAACAGATACATAGAATATTATCCTCCTCAAGAATAAAACTTAAACTGCTTTGCTAAAGACCTCAAAGGTTGCAGCACATCAGTATTGAGTTGTAAAATTCTGGACCTGATGACTCTCCTAGGTTCAATGGAGCTAAGGACTACCACATCCAACTGCTTTATTTTTCCAAAAATTGATTTTTCAGAAAAACAACAACTCCAACACACCACCGACAAACCAAACAAGACATGCCGTGAATTCCAGCAAATGCAGAACTAACGAAACACACTGAACTAACAGGAATGAAGACTGAAATTTGGTTTTCTCGTGACAGACACAGCACTGGCACTGTAAGCCTCCTCACGCTTAAAACTGCTAACAGGAACCGACTCTGTGCTAGAAAGAACCTCCACTGGTCAATCAGTGTTCACTTTTCTTTCACATTTTCAATATAGAACAAGATACACAGCATCTTTTTACAGCTGCCTGAGAAGCATTGTACAGATGAACGATGTGGACAGTTAAGCCAACTAGTAAGAATGGGTAAATGTAGTTTCTTCTTGTGCAGCTACAGAGGAGTTGCCAGCACTGCTATTTGACACACACGCTTTCTTTCCGGATTTTCTATGGAGGGCCATGCTCATCCCACAGCCCCAGGGAGGTAGGTTTGCATTGTGTGTGCAAACATTTCCGAACCTCAGTCCTTCCCACATATAATACCTACATGGGTATCAACATAAAGCATGGACCAGGGGCATTCGAACACACAGAAAAGGTAGCCTCCTCTCCGTTTGCCTGGCAGTCCACAGAGATAGGATGCGGAACTTGGCTATTATTAGACACACAGTTACCCTGCAAGGTTTTTGTCTTCATCCACCATGGATAAGCTGTAAAATTAATCTTGGCACCAAACTTATTCCATGGGGTTTGGTTGTATCTAGCTCTACATGGGTGCAGAACAGGAGGAGGAAGCACAGGTGGAATTCCCAGCATTGCCCTGGCAGTCCCAGAAGCGTCATACCCGAGGCAGAGCCAGCTCTCCTGCGTCCCCATCACCCCACCGCAGCCACCCTCCTCTGGTCAAGGACTCTTATCCAGCTTTCTGTTTCAAACATCAGTACACTCCTTTTAAGAACAAAAGCTGGGCTGTATCGAGCACCAGTTGTATCCATCTCACTAGATTAAAATTCACAGATGTTGCTATATAAACCAAATTGCTTTTAGAAGTTAAATGTTAAGATGACTGACTGGTAAAGCGTTCTATATGATGGTAGCAGCCCATAAAATATATAAAACCATTTTTATAACTTGTGTTAAAGTTGTATTTTAGTTCTGAGATGTAATTCTAATTTCTTCTGCCTCACAGCGCATAATATTCCACACTACTGTATCGGAAACAATTCGCTCAAGAAGTTAAATCAGTCTTCCTAGGGCATCAGACAGCTACGGAAACACCACCATTAATAATATTCTTTTTCTTTGCCTCTTTTTAAGAATAGAATGTACTTTTTACTTATTATTTCAGCCAAGTCAATATAAAATACCTTTGGAGCTTCAGGTCAAATTAAGAAAGAATATATGTACACACAGAGTAAGCACATTGAACAACRGCATAAAGGTACTACGGCTAAAGGATTGGGAATGTAAAACAATTAATCAGAACAAAAGCTCTTAATAGTTAATTCATTATGTCATTTAAAGAGGTGATTAAAAAGATTTTTTGAATCTCCCCAAAGGAAAGATTTATGGCTCAGTGCAACCGAACAGACGTGAGTACCTCTGGTGGTTCTGCAACTGAAACATTTGATGACACATCTATCATTTCTTTACTGACAACCTTGTACATGATCCTATAGATAAAGAAGCAATTAACTTACAGAATTAGACTTCCTCCTGTGACAGGAACCATCCTGTGTCTTGACAGTTCAGGCTTTCTACACCTTTTAGCCATTCTGCCTTAACACAAAATATATCTAAGCCTCTCTTCTAAGGCAAATATTTAGGTCATTCCTATGCAAGAGTAACTGAAAAGATATGTCACTGTATTTTTTAAATTTATATCCGAATGGTATGCTTTACCATGGGAAGTTCTGATTTCTTTCCACATATGCTACACAGGGTGAAAAGACAACGGGTTTTAAACAACTGTAGTAATTTAAGCTGTGCTGACTAATGTGGACGAATTTGTAATTTAGTGAATAAACAATGAGCTTTTAGGGGAGAAATCTGTTATTAAACAAAATTATGTTATATTAAACAAAAGATTAGGCCACCAATGCACCAAGGAAATAACAAAAAAGTGACAGCACTGGCTTTGGAACATGGAAGAAGATTGATCTGACCAAATGCAAATGTTTATATTTGATCTTAGTCACTCTAGAAGCATTTTATGAACAACAGAAATAAATACATACTTTTAAGGTGCAATTCACTTAACCAGTGCCTGCCTGAAGATGAGCTATTTTTCTGTGTTGTCTACTATGGAAAGTTAGAGGACTAGCTCTGATATAGATGTCTACATTATAAACCTCAAAATCCGGGCAAGATGACAGACTGTGCAAGTGATGGAGACTAAAACACTACAAATTTATTCTTTCTGGCTAAATCCTCTCCACTATCAGAACGCTGTTTGGCACAGATGATACACAAAGAGGATAGCTCTTGTTGTCCAATTCTTCAATGACTCTAATGCTGAAAGACTGCAGATTCAAGCTTGTATTGCCCATTTCAATGCACATATACTAACAGATGCATTGCCTAAGTGCTCACAAAATAGAACGAGAAAAAAAGATATATGATCCCYCTCCCAATACTGGATATGGTTAATATGAAGCTTTTTCCTTGGCAATTATAAAAGAATAATTACAAGTGTAGAAAAAGATAAGGCTTACATGAAGAAAGCAAAGAGATCCCCACCCTGATTTCAATCCAAAATACTTCTTTTGAAAAGCACACAAAGGACAAGACAGTCAAGAGGAGATCACACAGCTAATTATTTGGAAAAAATAATTTCACAGTGTTCTAATTTTTCATTTTGAAAATGTGATCAACTCTAAAGGAAATACAGAAAATGCATGAGTTAGGGAAATGAAGGAAAAGGTAGACCAACTCACTGCCTAGACCACCAGCACTGCATAAACTGTCAATAGGAAAAAAATCCTATTTAGTTTTCCCCCTATTATCAGCTGCTTTTCCCTTGGAAAAATCTCAATGCTTTATAGTCATAAAAATTTCACAAAGAGTAACTGTAACAAAAAAAAAGATATTAAATTAGTAGACCATCAGCGAGGACAATCATGGTCTATTAAGATAAACTTACTCTGTGGATATCTAGATAGATTTTCTCTGTATGTCCATTTAAATGAATTATTTGCACTGCACAGTCTCTTAGCCTTCTAAAAGACACAAGGAAAATAAAATACAACATTGTCACAGCATAATGGTCCCTCCTGCCTGACAAACATTAGGAGAGAAAAAAAGTTACTGAAAAATGAACATTGAGAYGACATTACCAAGCTTATTTTCAAAGTGGGAGGCAATTAGACCATGAAAATGTTCTCTTCCATTATTTCTATTATACCAGAGGAAGATAAAGTAAATAAATATGAAGATGGATGGTTATTGTCGATGCACAGTGACAGCTACTCAGTATGTTACACTGAAGAACTATGTTCTATCAGTCCAGATTTTATACTGTGACAGGCAAATCTGTAACAATCAGGTAGCCTAAAAATCTGAAGTACAGTTTCAAGTTGTTTGAGTCTTTTTTTTAATTGAAGAAGTTGTGGTGGAACTAGAATAAACTTCCTCTGTTGTTTAATAAAACAAACCATTTATGGGTTTTACAGGATTTGGGTTGATAAACTATGTCAAAAGATTTTCAGAAGGGCTCTTTACACTTGTGTCCCTGACACTATAGACACTCAAGGTGAAGTACCACCACTTCTGCACGTCTAAAGATGAGGCAAAGACACTCATTTTAGAGGGTTTGCTTTTGACTTGACCTCTTCTGAGGTCAATATATAATACTGATAAAAAATTACCACTTAATCTTATRATAGCAATTTTCGTAAGTGCTCAACTCCAATTCACAAACTTTAAAGAAGAGGGCAGTTTATCCTAACGTCCAAATATTAACCATTCTGGCCACTTTGCAAATCTTATTTAGGTATCTGAAGAAGCAATTCTCTTGAAAACCTGATCTTGCATGCAATCAGGATCTCCCTTCTTGGAGACAGTCAAAAGGCGCCTGGACATGGCCCTGCTGAGCAGCGGGGTTGGACCAGATGACCTCCAGAGGCGCCTTCCAACCTCAGCCATTCTGCAATTCTGTGAATTGCAACGTAACAACTACCCTGTACTTCTTCAATCCTACAGAGTATCTTTTGTTATGATGGCCCTCTATTTAAACTCTTACAAAGAAAGAGCAGTACAGACATAGCTTTCAACTTGCTCACCTAGCTTGTGCCTGAACTTTAGGGGCTTAATGAATCAGTCCTAAAGGGAATCTAGATTCTCTATGCACTCAACAGAGAGAAGCCTTTGTCTCAGAAGACCCAAGACAAATGCTCCCTTCTTGAGTTAGGTACTGAATCATTAATAAGTGATTATTTTTGCTATCAGTTCTGCATTAACCCTCCAGTTTCTGAACTCTGTCCTATCCAGAGGAATGGGCAGAATCAATCCTAGAGGTTCTCTGGATGTTGGGAGCTTTCTGAAGTGTTTTAGGTTATTTTGCTTTAATAGAGCACATGTAGAAACATTCACCTTACTCTCAGCAAGCTCACAGTCCTACCAGATGTAAGTATATCCCAAAAATATTAAATAGGAGACATGTCAAACAAAATTAAAACACAAAAAAGCATTACACCCAATTCTATATTGCTAGTATTTAAAATGTAAGCTTAGCAGAAATGAGATAATCTTGAGTACTGAAATTATACAGAGGCTAGATTTAGCAACCTATTTTCACACTTAAAGCACACAATTCTGTCACAGTCAATGCAGCAGAACTCAGTAAAACACTCCTGTTTAATAGGATGTCATTTATCCGCAAATATACTTTACAATAATGGATTTTCAACTACCGCAAATTGATTTTATTTCATTCCTTCCACATGTCATTGTGCCACAGAGAATAACTCCTTTGATATTAATAGTAATGAAGATGCATTGCATCTGACAGCCCTAACAACATGTTTAATAGAACATTTTAACTTTAAGTAGATGAAGAATCAGAAGGGAACACTTTTTCAGATTCCACTGTTTCAGAACACAGTTCTGTATAAATGAAATTATCCTACTTAAAAGTTATTTCCACTTTGATATTATTTCTATGTAATTTGACAGTTTTATTTTGGGAGGATAACATTCTGACATACTGCAAATTATTCTCCCAAAACAATACAGCCTACCCTTCTGTATCTGCTTTTATCAAATTCATCTCAGTAGCCTCCTGTTTCTGGTAAGTAATTCTGGCAATTAATGATCCTAACTTATCCTAAAATGACAATCCTAAGGTGTCACTCATAAAGAGAAGCAATACAAAACATACTGTTTCAAACTGCTACTGCACAACCCAGTGAGAGATTTATTCAGGCTTTAGTTTACATATTGTGTTACCAGAAACTGCTGCTTCTGCAGAACAGCAGGAGTTTTGCCAGTGACATGGGTCAGACCTTATTTCTTTCCTGCAATTTGAGTTTGCACTTAGGAGATTCTCAAAGCATGCTCACCCACCTAACTCAAATGCTACCACCACGTTCTACACAGRAACTCCATTTACTGTGTTTCGCCTTTATTCCAGCTCTCCCCCATGCAATTTGTTTGCATAAGGAAAACACCTACTTATCTAGGAGGTATATCTTATTTATAATTGCATGTGCAGAGAATGTTTTGGGAAAGAATGTATGCTGCAATTTTAAAGCAAATTAAAGTGTAACTACAAGTTCAAACCTTTTGTTTAAGGAAGCAATATTTGCAGGGTTACTGCAGCTTGACAAATATATTAACACTGAAAAAMCAAAAACCTAGTTAAAAATGAAACAAAAATGACCATCAACTGCACGTAGTGCTGTCATTGCCTTTCCTTTTCCCAGTTCCTCTTTCCATTATGAAAGTTCTAACAAAACATTCTCCCTTATTTTTAGCACAAACAGGGCAACAATCAGCATCTTGCAGATTTTTAGCTTCTAGACCAAGTACCAGTTTTGCAAGGTGATCTCTAACTACCCGCTTTGTAACAAAGTTCTTCAMAAAAAGAAAGTGACATATACGGCAAGAAATAACGTTAAGATGTTACTCCTACTGACCCATAACTACCCCCTCACTTGAATAGCACAATAGAGAGTGAAAAACGACCTTCAGGAATGTACAACTTTAAATGTTAAAATGGAAATTGTCAAGTCATTTAGCGACAGAACAAGCTTTTAAGACCAATATTAACACAAACCTTGCTTGCAAGCAAGAGCCATAAAACAAAGATAAGAAAGGTGAAATGCTGCAACCAACTCCTGACATCTGAAACCTATTTCAAATRGCTAATAATCAAGTCTATTCTTCAAAATTTATGTTGACATTTACTTTTGCTTACCACATTTACCTCCTGCTTGTAAGACTAGCAACATGCACATTACATATGAATAGCTCTTGGGTCCAGCCCTGAAGTCCTGTGCTGTTTTCAAATGCCACTGAAACATGTGCTTAGATAGAAGCTATCATCAGACTAGAGAGTTAAACACTCTGCAATTACGTTTAGAATCGTGCGCGTTGGGTGGGGTGCGGTGTATGTGAAAACGCTACTGCTCTTACCCCCTTTTCTTCATCAGTTACTTAGCAACTAGTTGTCTTTAATTTCCTTTTGGGAGACTATTTTCCATATATAGTGAGGGGAACGGAATTCAGAGGTGCCCACCAACCCATTTATAGAACTTAACTCAGCAGGGACTTGCGTGTCACTTGAGAAAAAACAAGTCATAGTAAGCAGTGAGTCGTCTTATCTTACATTCTTTTCTAGTACAGGTACAAGCAACACTGCACGGACTCTCCTCCAGCCTGGAGGTTGAAGGAATTGCTACACCTGGAATCAGTGACTACTCAAAGCCAGACAGACTGGCTTCTCTCTCAAGGCCCAAACAGTTTGCATTGCTACTTACTGATCTGCATCCTCTGTGAGTTCCAACTATTAATAACTGTTCACTTTAAGATAAAAAAAAGGTACTTTGCTGTAATGACCATTAGTTTGTGCACATACTTTACCTGTACATCGTTGGTGTTCATTCTTGTTCCCTCCTTCCCAACGAAGATGTCATCTATGTCAACCAGAATGTACCTATCCAAGGACAGTCTGAGCTTCTTTCCAGACAGGAAAGAGATGGCATCTATGAAAATCAGCTTGTGCAGCCAAAAATTCAAGTTATTGCCAAAAAGGACTCGTTGAATCCCATCGTGGAGCCCCAGGTCATGAATTACTGTGGCATGGAGAGCACTTTTAGCAGCAGGTGGTGAAAGGTTTTCTGGTGTCTTTACTTTTGCAAATATCACTGGTTGATAAGCTGTATGATTAATCTGGAAAACCGCCCAGTCATTTCCAAGCAAGGGACCTTTCTCAAGCTTAGAAGATTTAGTCACGTGGAGCAGTGGGGAATGAGGGTTAATGCAACAGTCCTTAATACCCAGATTGCTGTGGACATGGAAAGGAAAGCCCTTCAACTGAAAGCTCTGCAAGCTGTTCTCATTGCCTTTGTGAAATCCAATAACACCTACACCATATTCTATACAGTACTTATCTAGAAGGCCTCTGTTCCAAGAGTCCATATTCACATACTTTAGAATATTTTCATATACTATGAGAGCATATTTGCCTTTATTTTTGTCTATAAGCACTGGGAGGTCACCTTTCCCAGGTGCAATCTCAATGTGAAACTGAAATCTGCTAGATTCTAAAATGGTTATTATATCTTGGCCTAATGTTGAGTACTGACTTTCCACAAACACCAGCACTACAAGATCTGTCCTCAGGGGATCAATAGGCTTCATGGTCTTCATCTCCATCAGCTTGTATGGCAACAGTTGAAGATCACCACATTCCACTTCTGAAGAGATTTCAGAAAGTTCATTTTCCTGTTTGTAGCCATTATACAAGTAGTACGCAGAAATAACTATGCTCACCATACAAAAAGTGGCCAGCAAAATAACTGTTCTTTGAAAATGTCTGTGAAGTTTCATGATAAAACTCATGTTGTTTACTTGCCTTAGATTGTTCTCGACAGCAGCATTAAAAACAAACACAGATTCTCAACAACTTGTTCCAGTCCTCTGAAATATTTATGTCACCATTGCAGCACGCACATCTATCTTCTACAAAGCTTTACAGAAGGTATAGTCTAGAAGAAAAGAAAATCAGAGATTTAATTGAGGCATCACACTTGCGAAGTATCATCACACTTAAACTAATGGTGAGCAAAAGAAATCACTGCCAAACAGAGGTTTGGGAACAAACAGCTCAAAACTTTGATAGTTTCTATTTGAAATTTTGCATTAGTAGCGTTATTTCTCCCTGCTCCCACTAGTTGCCATGTGCATTTGGATGTCTCTAAATCTCACAGGCTTCTTACCCCAGAGGATCAAGTAAAAGAGGGTACACACAGGATGCCCTGAAAAGCAAGATACAGTGGCAAAGAACTTACTGCTTTTCTGAAATTTTTTTACCCAAAGATAAAAGTTAACTCCAAGTAGACAATTGCTGACAACCTAAACACTGAAGAAAATTTATAACCTTCCTCCTTCCAACCCCCAAGAAGCTGGCAGAACATCAGTCTACATGATTAAACAAATTCTGTCTTACATTGGTTTTTGACTGTTGTTAATTTGAACTGTTGTATACATACATACCAACATACTCTATATTACATGTATTATAGGAGTATTTTTAAAACAAAACTATACTTCTTCCTGCAACATTAGAAGTAAACAAATAGCCTTTTACTGGACTGTGTACTGTTTTGCAAATTGTTGGAAGCACTTTGTATTTCTTTGTATTAAAAAAAAGCATAAAATAATCCAGCTCTTAAATTTGAGAAAACAGAGTAATAAATCAAAAGCTAACTTAAGAGCCAGATCACCTAAGGATATACTTATGCTTTAACTCGTACCTAAGGAAAGCAGTGATTTTTCAAGCCAACAGTACAATTGCCGTCAAAAGTTTCTAGTAAAACAACTGAACGATGTGACAAGCATAAAATAATTAAGTACTATAAGTTATAAAGGAAGGTTAAAAGCAGATTCTGAAAAATACTAAGGGTATGAAGATCTAGAACATGCTATTGTAACTTCACAATGTAGTACACATCCATTCCCATTTGTAAATGGGACTCGGATAAGCCATGTGTGTAACCTTAAGATGCTCATTTCCCAACTGAGTGCTTAATCCTTGCATGCTCAGTTTTTTAAAAAATAAAGTAGGGCTTAAAAAGTGAATACCAAGAAGCCTCAGAAGTATAACCAATATCAAATACGAACTTTTCTGTACAGATTGACAGAAACAATTAAATTTTCTTGAGAGATCATGATAACAAATGACATCTACTCAAGCTCTATCCCATGTTTTGTACTTTCTAAGGTTTACTGGGTTTTTGTTAGAAATTTTGATTCCTAGAATGGCTGACAACCTTCAGTACTGAATCAGGGAGCAGATGATAATAGAAGAAATATGGTCAGCTTCTGATCCAAAAGAAATTGAAGTATATAAAAGATTAATTACATATTAATAAAGGGGGAAAAAAGGAGGAGTTATAAAAAAAAAAAAAAAACACCACAACAAAAAAACCCCCACAAACCAACAACAAACAAACAACAGACAAAGCCAAACAACATGTCATGTACTTGGGCCACTTAATCACTTGACAAGAGCTCCTCATCCTACATTGTAAAGAAGGCAGGCTTTCACTCCAGGTTTTCAAAAAAGTTAAAAAAAATTATGTACTTAACAGCACCTATGTAACTTCCACAACTTTAATTAAATCCCAAAGATTGATCCTCCCAGTGCCACGATGAGCACAAAGTAAAAATAAATGAGCAGGAAAACGAGATAAGAGGAAAGAGAGAAACTACATAGCATCCTATTTATCAAAACAGCAAAATTAAGCACCAAGAGTAAGCATATGTAAGCTGTCTTCATTCATAATTAAGATTCCCTTTAAACCTGCATCTCACCAGATAAGCCCCCCTTCTGGATATATTCTACTCTCTTCACCTTCTACTCACAATACCAGTACATCAACCCTTTCTGTTCTGGGTGGACTCACACCCAGCCTTGAACCTTACCTGCAGCTGCACAAAGACTTGCACATAGCTTTTAGACAGGAGACTTGCCTTTCACCCAGGCATATAGGCTCATTAATCAGTGTTAGACAAAAATACCGTAATCCCAGCTTCTCAGTGTCTAGAAGCATGTATCTGAAAAGAAGTTAAAGGACGCATAAAGACCGAACAACAATTTGAAAGTACCTTTAGAAGAACTCAAAGAACATTTTTAAGTCTTGAGATATCTGATCCTTGCTTCACTAGCTTCAAGAATATAAGTTTAGATAGCAGAAAAGAGATATTTCATATGGTAGGAAGTCAGGCAACAAAGAAGGAGCTCCAYCCTGAATGAGTAAAACCAGAGAGATGTTTCCAGATGATTTTTCATTACACACACAACGGATTCTCTTCATTTTGCATTTCCAATTCAGCTGCCTGAATGCCAAGAAACTCATAATTGTAGTGGGTAAAATTAATACTTACTACATTCTGTAGAAAAGCTGTCCATACACCTACTTATCTTCAATAACCACAGACCTGGCTGGCTTACCCTATATAGAGCTCAGGCCTGGTTTACACAGAAGAGAGATGCAAGCCTGCAAAGTGGAACTCTTGCTGACAAAAGTACAATGAATCACTTCTCTGAATGACATAAAGTCAACCCCCACACAACCAACAAGCACAGTGCTTGTCTGCTTCTTTTAGCCCTAAGCTCCTCTAACACGGCCCTAAAATACCCCTATTCTTATGACAGAAACCACCGAAGTCCTATTGAGAGGAAGTTCCCAGCAGCATGATTTAGAAGTTTCTTTCTTTACCAGCCTAAGCTTCTGACCAGTCACCTGAACCTGAGAATCCTGCCTGGAGCAGGAAAAATTTATAGTGATCTAAGCTCATGGCAAGAAAGGGCTGATTAGACAGAGTTGTTTGAATGAGATATTACAGAAGGATTGCAATCCAAGGGCTGCTAAAGTAAGCAGCAGGAGCACTTGAAACATTTGCAGCAAGGACGCAGTTCCTAATGCCGTTCCATGGAGCAGAAAATCTGGAGCCAGCCCAAAAACCCGTATTTTCTTCAAGAGAACCTCTGTCATTTTATCCTTAGCTCCTAATTGCAGGTACCTCCTGGGGCTACAGAGTGCAGCTGCAAGGAGCACTGGATGGAAACACCAAAACAGATGCGAGGTTTGACTCTGAGGAATGAGGAATTCTCCGAGACCCAGCAGGACACAGCCAGACTTGGCATCCTCACCACTGAAGACAGGAAGGAAGGGGAATGGAACAGAATAAGACACAAGTTTTAAATGCATGCTCTCTTGAATCAGCTTGATGCTTATATAATTTTCACTTATTTAAGGATTGTTTTGCATGGCAAGAGTTCAAAAGAACACAGAAAGAAAAAATAAAAACCACAAATATGCATTTAATAATATCAAAATAGTTTCAAAGCCTTGACAAGGTACAGTTGCTTTCCTAGAGGAACAGCAGCATTTTACTCCAGGCAACAATACTTGCTAGATATTCCACTGGTATCTCACGGCACCATGCTAAAATAAGCCCATCATGCACTGAACTTGACAGTGGTATAGAGATCTTCTGGGTGCATCACCCACAACACACTGTGGGACCTGTCAAGACCACTATAGTGACCTTTATCACAACTTTAGACATGGCTTCAGGGAAAATGGTCCTTGTCCGCTATCACTTCCAACAGTAAAACCAGGCAAAGGGCATAATTCAGAACGTATCAAAAGCGGGTAAGCCGTTAGAAGCAGCATTTCAGAACAGGACAGTGCTTATGGAGTCTTACTTTCATGACAAAAGAATACAATATTTTACAAAAGAATGAAGAAGTCACGATAGCTTGAACTGCAATACGAAAAAAAAAAATCAGAATGTAAGGNAAAAAAAAAAAAAAAAAAAAAATCAGAGAGTCCAGAAACTCTTCACGAGAGTTCAAGCATGTTAGTATTGTTTCAGTGAAAAACCATGAAAAGGACCCATAGATAACATAAGCAGCCTTAGCTCATTAATTTCAATGGAGTCATGTGGAGTTCAATGAAAGGAGAATACAGTCCCACCTATATCTCAGAGCACTTGAAAATAGGTGTCGGACATTATACAAATCCAATGTTCCACAAAGCTGATGTTGAAATAAGTTTTACCTGTAAAATAATTTGTATGGTATGTTTTCACCGTCTGAAGCAATAAAAGCTGCCACATTGTTCTTTATCTAGAACCTTATCATTTTAGAAGAATCTGCGTTTGATCTCCTACAGAATTTTGCATTTTCATGCCACCATCTGAAAATTCAGACCAGAATCTTTTATCTGTGTTGTTCCAAGTATGAGGTATCAAAATGCCTCCTTAATGTGAAAATTAGCATCTTTGAATATTTAGAATTTTGTTTTTAACTTGTGGACTCACTATGGAGGAGATCCTGCTAAGAGAAAGCTGAGTCATGAAAATAAGTTTTGCATTTTATTCTGAATACAGCAAGTATTCAGAATACATCTCAATATCATTCTCATCTACTGTAGAAGTGATTTCTGCAGCCCAGGACTAGTTCACATGAAAATCTTGTGGGTACAGGAAATAAGTATCACCTTATGAATTGGAAAATTTACAATTCTAAGCAGTACTGCTAGGTAGTCACAGTTACAGGTATCTTCAGACAGCTAGCATGAAACAGATGCATTAGAATAGAGATCTTCACCTGTGGGTTTGTTTGGGTTTTTTTAATTTGTTTTGTTTTGTTTTGTTTTTTAATTCACTAACAAGGTAGTACTGATGAGAGAACAAATACTGTGATGAACTCAAAAGAGCTGAATTGCACCATAAGGAGTCTGGTGAGTTCCTACCATTTGCAGCTTTCTTCAGTTTGTTGTTTCATTGCTAAGCATAAATGACCGAATTCTTGGCTTCTATAAATCATTTCAGCACAATAACCCTAATGGAAATACTTACATGAGACAACACTGGCTGGGGACTTYGCCTATTAATGAGATGCAGTAAGTGAACATAAAGAACATGAAATTGTAAGTCTTGATTTTTGTGTTTTCTGGCAGTAAAATTTGTATAATAAATACCAAAGCAGCCTCCCCAGAAGTCTTTGCAGTCAGCCTGGAACCCAGTCCCTGGGCTCCGGCTCATGGGCAGCCGCTGACAGTCTCTGCTCTGTGAGTGTCATGGCAACCCTGCAAACATTGTGCCCTCCTTGGTATATTTTTTGCACTAAGACTTTCATGGTGCTCACAGCTCCTTTCCATGGGCTTTGTATGACTGGTTTTTCCACACAGCAGAAACATACTACTTTCTGGACTCAGTAGTTGAAGACAAATGTGGTTCTGACCATTCAATTTCATAATTTTATATTTTCTGGAACTAAAAAAAAAAAATCCCTCAAATGATATCAATTTCAGGTTCACATCATCATACAGTAATGAATAGATGCTCAGATAGGAAACCAGGTACCCACATAAAGACAGACACATAAAACTGCATGCAACTAAAAAAAAAAAAAAAAACCAACCAAAAACCAAACTATTAAAGTTGTATCAGGAATATCAGTAAGATTCTTAAAACTACAAGAAACGTTTTTCTTAAATTCAGTTGTGTTAAAAACTATCAAGATTAAAACAGTGGCCTGAGCTAAAATATCCATAAGCAAATATGAAATTGCTCTCAAATCACATTTTTCAAAGCCCAATAAAAAAAAATCTGGTTTAGTCTTACCTCAGGCCTGTGCCAGGGCAACTGTTTACTGTGACCCTTGATTAGAAACAATAAAGTTGTGTCATACTTATATACAGATGTAAAAAAAAAAATTGTCAAAGGGTAACAAAAATCCTTTTCATCAAGAACTGCCAAAAATGGAGCAAGTTCAGGATTGATTAGCCATCAGTGTTATTCAGCTATATTACATGTGTCTGGTTACATATACCTGCACGTATTTTTAAATCTCTTTCTCCTCTTCTAATAATCCCCATCATTATATTCCAGTTCTGTTCTTTACCAAACTGGATGCTACCATATCCAGTAACATACATGTAGCTAGTGACATACTCCTGATATATTAAATGAAGATGAGTTTCAAATGAAGAATGGACAAAAAGTAGACATATTGTTCAGCATATTAATCTGGGCATTTAAATCTACACTGATTAGAATGGTATTTAATTGCTTTGAACATAAAAGCCTGCTCTGGCCAGCCACTATGAAATATGACCTTAAAGGAAGTATTCTGAAGTCATTACATTAGTGTTACTAAAATGGAAATTTTTGGATATACGAATGACATGGCAGGAAGCAGGAAAGTGCATTTGAAAACAACCATACCTGAGTAGTGCTCAGCTTTTTAAATCAATTATGAAAATATGAAACTGGTCTCCAAATACTGAGTAGCCTACTTACAGCATTATTCTACTGACTGAAGCATTCAGGCAGTGATAACTCAGACAAGCAAATCCAGGCTGAGAATGAGATCTTACGACTRCATATTAAGAAGACATTTTCAACTTGAAAAGATGGTGATATGAGACATGAACTGTCAAGGAAAGTCATCGAGACCCTTAGTATCACATAACAAACCTTGTAAGGTGTGAATATTGAAGGGCTTACATTCTCTCATATACCTTAAAAAAAAAAAAGGAATGGCTTAGGCAGAACAAAAATTCTGGTAGACAGATACGCTTTTTCAAGTCCTTGGGGCAAGCAGCTTTCAGTTTCTATTGTGGCTATGTTATCCTTGGCTCCATGCTGTATTGCTTCACGCATTGCTAGGGAACCTTACAGGATAGGCATTCATGCATCAGAATTTGTCATTACAAGATATTTATAAAGACTAAATAGATGGTATTTTACAATACTTTAAAAGAAGGCTTGGAAGATTTTAACAGAGTACTGGAAGTTGGGTTTGGTCTTCAAATTACTACTTTACCTTCATACAATACTTTCTACTGAAAGATCTTAAAACGCATTATGTCTCATGCAATTTTTCTGAGACAAACCCTATTATTTTTCTGCACTTACAGAAACATCGCTATCTAAAGACTAAATGATTTGCCCAAGGTCTTTAAGATAAATGTATGGCACGTTCTCTTGTCCATGCCCATACCATTACTTCCCCCTCTCTTTTCTCCCACAACTGCCAAGCACGAGCCAAGTGTAAAGAGTTAATAAGGCAGAGTTCATCACCATTCCTTCTGAGAGACCTGAGTGGTGATGCTAACCGTGAGAGAAACCCCATTTCTTCCACGTTCCATTTTATTAAAGTTAAAAAAAATCCTCCACACCAAAACCTGAAGCAATCATCTAGCAAATCAAGTGGTGAATTAAATAATATAAAAGTTTTCTGCCATTTCCCAAAGGTTGCATGTGACAGTTGAAACGAGCAGTAATACACACCAATTTCTGCATGGGATTTTGGGAATCCAAGTAGCTCTGAACACCTGAAGTTATTAATAATTACTGCACTACTATGACTAATTTTGTTCCCCAACACAGCAATCAACCTATGTCCGCAAACACTAGAGGGCAACAGTATCGCACAGAAAAAGTCAGGGAAGAGAGGAGAGAAGGGAGAAAAAGCCAACCAGCTGAAGGGTTGGTGTGGGTACCACACCAGGCAGGCAGATGCTAAGTGAGCTAGTAAAGAAGAAAAACAAAACAAAACCCAAAGAAACACCCCTAAACAAACCCGAAAACGCTCCCCCACGCAGCGGGACGCTCGGGACGCACCCGTATGCTGGGGGACGGAGCCCAGCAGCGCTGCCGCCATCCGCCCAAGCACCGGGCAGCCGCTCCGTCCGGCCGCGCTCCCGGGTCGGGCCGGCCGGGAGGTGCCCGCGGCGCCGCAGGAGCCTCCGGAGCGGCTCGGACACCGCCTTGCCGGCAGCGCACAACTTTGCGGGGGGGAGCGGGGGACACCGCGGGGCGGACGGGGGAGGCAAGCGCGCACCGCCCGCCCGCGGAGTTGGGAGACTTCGCCCCGCCGGGCCCGGGGGCACCGCCCGCCCCGACCGTTACCTCCAGGCGCGCTCCGCCGACATGCCGCCGCCGCCCCGGGGCCCGCCTGAGGGCGAGCGCCCGCCGCCCGGCCGCCGCAGCTCCCGCTCTCGTCCACCGGCGGCGGGCGCAGGGAGCTGTGGAGGCTCCTC
>JAYKAV010000778.1:2417140-2564077 GCA_035582835.1 Phoebastria nigripes
GGGGCGGGCGGGGGCTCCGCCGCGCCGCCTCCCCGCCATTGGCCGGCAGCGGCGCTGCCGCCCACTGGTCGCCACCTCCTCCTCCTCCTCGACCGGCTCGGCCGGGCCGGGCCGGCGGCGGCGGGGAGGCGGGGCGGGGGCCGAGCCCTCGGGCTCCTCCTGCCCTCAGCGAGCCGTGGTGGTCGCACCTGCACGGCACTTGCGGCGCCTGCTTCACGGGGGACCGAGGGCCGGGGCTCCTGCCCAAGGCAACTCCGTGCGACCTCCAGCAAATCGCAAACTCCCTCTGCTGTGGTTTTTTTTTTTACCCCCGATTTTAAATAAAGTATGATTTTTTTTTTTGCGTCTCCAAAAAAAATTTAGCAAGCCCCTTCTGCAACAGTGCTGAAGGGAAGTTTAACTCAAATCCKCTTGTCAAACCTATCGCTGTCCGTGCAGGTTTAGGATGTGACCGACTGCTGAATCACTTTAATTGTAGCGCACAATGGTGGAAATTCCATGAGGTCAATTATATTTTCTCAAGACAATTCGGGGTTAAAATCTTGAAAGAATGCCAAGTGATGTGTTTGTAATGTGTTTGCAGCCTCACTGCTTTCCTTTATTGAATTTTCTAACCCCACCTTAAACAGAGTTAGTCCCTCTGTATTTTTCACTGATACTCTGCATCCTTCACTCCAGAGATGGGGCTATTCCATTACTGCAGGTTAGGGAGTTACAATTCCCTGCCTGAACCGCATTAGCTGACTTCTAGCCTTCACAAATGGGAAATAAAATTAATAAATCTTACAAGTGCCCTCTTGATCTGACTAATTTACTTCACAATTGCATGGCAATTCTTAGCTCACCTAATGGCTGATAATTCAATATACCAGATTAACTCCATCACTGGCAGTTGTCTGTCCAAACCTTTCTTTCTGTGACTCACTCAAGACAGAAACTTAAAGGAAAAAAAGCCAAAGTCATCTGAATGTTCCTTTTCCAAACATCAGCAGAATTTGCAGCTCTTGATTCAGGAATATTGTTATTTACTGCTTTCTCCTCTTTTTTCTCCCTTTTAGTCTCATGACACACTCTGAAGGAACACCCCAAATTTTAATGACTCCTAAACTAAAAAGCAGTGCAAGGTCCCAGGCCCCATGAGCTAGACTCCCAGTAGGACAGAGGACTTGTTGACACGAGGGCTTACTCTGCGTGACATTATTAATCCACAGAATAGAGAGTCCATCTGAAATCCTGTTGCCCTCTCAATATTCTGCACAAAGGGATTTTCTCCCATATTAAGYGTCTCAACTGCATGGACATCCTGATACAGTCTTGTTTTGGGGCCTCTCTATTATGAAGGATTTTTCCTACAACATGCTATGAGATATGGGGTAGAAGCCAGCCAAAAGTGACTGAAATTCTTGGATGTGAGTTCAAACTCACAAATGTACCTGGTTTCCCTCCTACCATTCTTTCTGAGTAGCTGGCACTGTTTTTAAGTTATCACTGGCCAACATGGACAGAAGAGTGTTACATACCGCTTGTCCTCATAAGCACTTGGATGCTCACAGAGATGTGCTAGACATCTCACAGCTGAGGGCTTCAGCACTGCAAGTCAGCAGCTGTAGTACCAAGCAGTTCTGGCAGGAATATTAACAGTTTTGATCTTTCTTGGTGCTGCTTTTCAGTTTTTTTGCTCTTGAGCTGTCATTGCAGCATGAACTGGGCATGATGTCTTAGCCATTCTTTTAGCAATACATCTTAAGACTGCTGAGTGTGCTTCTGGCCAAGATTTCTGCCTGGCCCCCAGTACTTCATAAAACAACCTGTAGAAATGTGGAGTTGCATTATCACAGAGTGCTACCACAAATGGCATAATTGTGGCTGTTTACAACATCATGAGGTCACATCTAATGTGCACCACCCCAGAACTGAATAGGTAAATGAGCAGTTAATCCAGACAAGAAATTAGGTGGGAAGGAAACTGGTGGGCTACTGAACTGCATGCAAAACAGAAGCACATTCAGACAACTGCTAATCTGTACCATGAACTAAGGCAACATCTATGCTGCTGCTGTTATGCAAAGCAGGGACTGAACCCTAGTTCCCAGACGTACGTACTGACTTGTGTCCATATATTCAGTAAAGAATAGACATTGAAGCAAACTGTCCTCTGTTCCATGCCTGGGAATGTTTGCCAAGGAAACTACTTACCTCATTTCAGACTGTTGCCCCAAACCAACTATATTCCAGGTGAAGGATTCAAGACTCTAGGATGTAGACCAACACTACAGATCACAGAATGGCTGAGGTTGGAGGGCACCTCTGGAGGTCATCTTGTTCAGCACCCCTGCTCAATCAGGGCCACCTACAGCAGGCTGCCCAGGACCATGTCCAGATGGCTTTTGAACATCTCCAAGGATGGAGACTCCACAACCTCCCTGGGCAACCTCTGCCAGTGCTTGGTCACCCTCACAGTAAAAAAGTGTTTCCTGCTGTTCAGAAGGAACCTCCTGTGTTTCAGTTTGTGCCCATTGCCTCTGGTCCTGGCACTGGGCACCACTGAAAAGAGCCTGGCTCCATCCCCTCTGCACCCTCCCTTCAGGTACTTGTACACATTGATGAGACCTCCCCTGAGCCTTCCCTTCTCTAGGCTGAACAGCCCCAGCTCTCTCAGCCTTTCCTCATAGCAGCGATGCTCCAGTCCCTTAATCATCTTAGCGGTCCCTTAATCATCTTACTCTTCCCCCACAGCTCCACATCTCTCTTGTACTGGGGAACCCAGAACTGGACCCTGCAACTCCAGGTGCGGCCTCACCAGTGCCGAATAGAGAGCAAGGATCACCTTCCTCAACCTGCTGGCAACACTCCTTCTAATGCAGCCCAGGATGCTGTTAGCCCTCTCTGCAAGGGCACATTGTTGACTTGTGTTAAACCTGGTGTCCACCAGGACCCCCACGTCCTTTTCTGCAAAGCTGCTTTCCAGCCGGTCAGCCCCAGCATGTCCTGGTGCCTGGGGTTGTTCGTCCCCAGGTGCAGGAGTCTGCACTTCCCCGCGCTGAACTGCATGAGGCTCCTATCAGACCATTTCTCCAGCCTGTCGAGGTCCCTCTACAGACACACCACATGCATTCAGATTTGAATTCCCTGATTTCCCATTAATGGGCGCCTTCAGTTTATATGAACACAGGTCACTTCAGCGTGAATTAACTAAACTTGGCAAAAATAAAACGCTTTGCACACACACGTCTTTATTCTCCTACCGACACATGTAACTTAGGCACTGAAATGCCATTCAGTATCTGGCGTTGAATCCTTACTTTGAATATCTGTCCTGTTTCTGATGAATTGGTTATTTTCAAGCTAATTACTTTGAAAATTGTACCTTAATGAATTCCTCTCTGTATAAATTACATTATGTTCTGACAGCACTGCTGACTACTTATGCCCTTATACATACACATAGCTATGTGTGCACACTTACACACAAGCTGGTGATTTCAATTACGCTCTTTCTCTTGGAATACTACAGTGAAAAAAGATGAAAAAATGTGTTTAAGAACTTCCAGCAACAGTTCTATCTCAGTTCAGCTTGGCTTTTTAGTCATCTCCTATCTGGAGCGTGTTTAAACATGTTTTCTTGTAACAAAGATAGGCTTAAAAAAAGAGGTAGCCTACCTTCCCTGGTGATAGCCTCAGCTTTTTGCCTTTCTTACTGCTGGCCTCTACATATGAATGCTCTCTTTCTCATTCACATTTTTCTTCAAATTCAAGTCCTCACATGGTGCTTCCTCCTTTTGCATAATCAGCTATCTTTCTATCTTTCTCAAATGAACTGAATCCTATCTTGTCTTGTGGTCTTATCTCTTTCAGGCTATCACTGCAAGAAATAGTTCTAACCATTGCATGGTTCTAAGTCTGCAAACGAACTCTAGGTCCTTCCAACTCCTGCTGAAATCTGTGTAAAATTTAGGTATTTTTGTTACAGTGGTTATTACTACAACTCCCACCACAATTTTTATCTATAAGATAGACAGATTGATTACCTTGGGCATCATTCCATAAGACAGGGAAAGGTTACTGGTTAGAGTGACATGTAATAATAACAGTTTTCAATTAATAAAGAAATACTTTATCTAGTCCTGCCATTTCAGAGATTAGATACATCTTTTAACCAAACACTAATTATTATTTGTATTATTTTTGTTGACATTTTCTTGCAGGGAGCCATTACAGTGACCTACGTATTGGAAAACAAGGAGCATCTAGGCAATTGCCCGTTATCAGTCATTTCATTGTTACTTTTTTAAAGCTATTACAAGTACTACTAGCCAAAAGGCAAAGCTACTGTAGATTCATAATGCTCTTTGGATTAATCAGAAACTAGATTTTAAAACAAATCTAATAAACACACAATATTAACAATGCTTAATATATTTATCTTTTAACTACTATGCAAATATTAATTAATGAGTCCTTAAAGGGTATTTTTGTTGTGGGTATTGATATTAATATTGCTCTCCACATACTTGACATAGAATATTACTCCATGAAATTGCCAAAGATCAGGGCAGTGACTCAGTGAAAGTTATGATTAGAAGTCAGAGATTCTTGAGTCAGGGCTGAGTTCAGAGTATGAGACCATATCACACTGTACTAGAACAGACATGGTCTGAAGCCAGTGAACGCTGTTCCATGTTAAAATGCAAAGACCTAATTTCTCCCCTTAGTTAAACTGGAAAAGGCTTTCTTTACAAGTTTCATCTATATAATGAAGAGAAAAATGTGGCCTAAGATTTAAGAAACACATGTGGTCAAAAAAGTAATCAACTAAGAGGCTACCTCAGAGAAGGAAAAAAAAAAACCCAACACTGTTCAAGTCTATAATTGTACTAAATTTTTTCCATGTTATTGCAAAACCCTTCATTTGTGAAGTGTTTAAAGATTATTCTGTAGAAAACAATATGGGAAACCAGCCACGCYTGTGCATTTTCTCTAAAAAGTCACCAGCTTTCAGATGGAAAATACATTTATTGTTTCTTTTCAGTAGTTTCTATTTCATTTTCAATACCTTATCCTAAAAAATCCTACTATCTGCATACATTGTAGTAATATCTTTCAAACCAGTGGAAGGCAAGTTGCTAATTACATGCCGTGGGTGATGACTACTTGGCAGCAGAAAGGCATTTTTATCTCTAGGCTTAGAATAAACTATTGTTATAAATATGTTTTGTTCCATTTTAATCAGGGTCGAGACAATTGTGGTCTTTGTACAATGATCAAATGGCCAGCTTTGGAATTCAAGAAGCTCAAAAAATCATTAGGTATTTCTGTTCTAAGCTGCAAAACCATCATTTACTGCTCAAGTCACATGCCATGTGAAGTGTAAGACAGATTCATTAATGAGGAGGACTATTTTCTGTCACAATTTACCAGGAAATTTGCTTATGAAAAGAGAGCAAAGACTCTTCCTTCCCATTATATCAGGTTTGTAGGTTTCAAGTTAATAAATATTCAAAAAATAGCAGCATAGATTCAGAATGGATTAATTTTAGTTAGCTGTTTTGAATGTATGTCAATTTGAGTGAAAGCTCCTTAGTAATATTGAAATTGGTTACAGGAAAGTGATAATGGGGACAGAAGAGAGTTAAAAAGAAACCAAGTTGCTATAAGCACAATCAACACTCCAAAGCATCTTTGACCTTTTTAAGAAAGTAATATGTAATTAGAACTTCTGTTAAAAATTGATTTTAGGATATGTAATAAAATAGGGCATACTCTGGGCTAAGAAGAACTTGCATTATTACCCTAAACCCAACTCATTTTTCCCATCAACAACAAAGGAAAAGTTCTAAAAAAATCTTGTAATTAGCAAAGGGGAAAAAAATTAAATTGCTATACCCAGCTCTTCAGTCCAGCAATAATCCAAACTCTTCCCAAAGCAGAATGTCATTTACAGTCAGCTGGAAAAATCATCATAATTTCATCTTTCCTTTCCCTCAGCAAAAGTAACTCTGGAGAACAAGGTTAATTTAGCTAATATTTTTTTAAAGAAAAGAAGCATCCTTCAGCACTGCCTTCAACTTCCTCATGCCCTTCCCTTTTTTCTAGACAAATAAATTCCTCCTGCTTTCTCTGCTYCTTGAACATGCAACACCTAAAGCACAGCCTAGCTTCCCTGCGCCCTTGGAAGCAGCAAACAAAGAGCAATAAACAGAGGAGTTTGCACAGGAATGGGAAGTTATTCAGAATGCAAGGTAATGCACTGCAGGATCAATGACATGAATGCCTGCTATAGACTGGGAGCTCATCAGTTGGAAATTGCTGAGGTGAGAAAGGATGTGGGTACTAGTCAAAGTTAGAGAATGTCTGTCAGCTGCTGGAGTGATGTGTCTAGAAAATACCACAAGCAGTGCTTGCAGAGGAAAAGAAGAGGTGGAAATATTGAGAGCGTTGATGCTATTGCACAAGGCTGCGGTAAGTCCTCACCTGGAACGCTGTTTAAAGTTCAGGGAAAGTGATTCAAAGTGGAAGAGGTGGAGAGAAGAGCTGTTACCGTGACCAGGGGGATATGCAGTATGTCGTACGACAGACAAGGTGAAGATTGAGAGGTGATATAGCTGCTGCACGTGAGGAGGAGAGATAAATATGCAATGGTAACTAACAAGTATTTAAGACAAAAGAGATTTCTGGCATAAAAGTGACTGGGTAAAAACTGCACATAGTTGGGCTGGAAATTAGGAAAAGCTTTTAAATCACGGAAGTGAAGCAGACTCATTCTGCGAACAGCGAGGGCAAAAAGCGTAGCTAACTTTAAGATGGAGCTTGAGCGACTACAGGACATTATTCATCAGAGTGCTAGATTGGACTTGATGACTTAAGAGAATCTTATCGATCAGTGACCCTATATTTTTTATTGTGCTGGGATCAACAACGACGAGAACACTGACAATAAATCCTCATCGCTGACGTTTAAAGATGCTATCAGCTGATACAGCTGCGGGGTTTTGTTTGTCACATTGATTGTTTCAGGCTGTCTGTAGGCACTAGCAAAGAAGAGCACCTGCATTCTGTTCACATGAATATGAACATCACCTTCCAAGTCATAATTTTTTAATGAAAGCTTGTATTCTGGAACACAAGATGTTAGCCTCCAGGGAAATGTATCAGGTTGTCATCTGTCCCAGAAGTCAACAGGTAAAGAAAAAAAAGAGGGAAAAATTGGGTTTTTTTCCTGCTAGAATTAATTTGAATACTTTATTTTTCTGCTTATTAATATTTCAGTTCTCCCCAAACATGAAATGGATTAAAATATCAGATATGCTGGTAGAACTCTTATTTTTGTCATATATTATTTTGATTTAATCACAACAAATTATGCCAATAGGTTGCCCATACGTAATCATGCACCATACGCAGAGATCTTAATTACCCTGTTCATCAAGTAAGGATATTCATGATAGCACATATTATCCAGGGTGTTATCCTATATTGTAATATGTGATGCCACATGAATACCATATGGGAGAGGGATTTAAAAAAGGTTACAGGCTAATAAGAGTATTTTATTCCACTCAGAAAACTCAAGAGAAACAGTTCTTTTCAAAGATCGAGAGACTGTAATTACATGCAAAAAGTTAAGTCATCTTAAAGGTAAATGCTAACCCAGAAAGACTGAAGATTAAAATTAAAAGCCGAAATTTCCTATTGTTATTAGTGCCCCACTGCACTAGATATTGTGCAAATATATGAAAAAGGTGGCACCTGTCACAAGGAGTTTAATTCTACCTTTCAGCTTGTGTTGTTCTAGAGAAGGAATTGTAGCAGGTTTAAGCTAGCAGCTGGTGGTCATATAATAGCAATGAATTATAATGCTTTATAATGCCATGAATTTTGTAGGTAATTCCCTGTGAAATTTACTAGGAGCTGTGCCTAGAATATGATGCTTCGGCATAGACTTACCATTTCATTTTATTTACCCAGTATGTGCCACACCCCTCGCGCATCGTGCCTTCTCCTAGGTCATGAACACCACGGGACAGGGCACAAAAGGAGCTAGAGAACTAAGCTGACTTACACAAAATCCCAATACGGCACTCTGCCCATTATTTGTCTGTGAAGTGTCATGCACATTTGAGATTACATAGATACATTAACAGTAAGCGATGCTTCTATCATCCTTCACTTCAGCAGGGGGAGCACAACTGGTATCTCTGTTGCATAACAACCCTAGTGCGATTCTGTAATACTACGTTGTGTCTTCCAACATGATTTGTAATCATCTGGATCATGTTTAAAATCTTCATCCTGCAAACGAATCAAGTATACACTTGACTGTACACATAGGAGTAGTCTCTGTAGCAGTGAGGCCTAGTAATCTCTGTATGACTTCAGATTCAGAGGGCTGGACTCAGTTACGGCATCCCCCTGCTTCCCTCCTCTCTTGCATCGTCTCAGTCTTAGGCTCCTGGGCAAGGAATCGACACAATTTGCAATACTGCAATGAGGATACAAATAATTCCAGTACTGTAGTAAGGGAATTAATTACGGGTTGAGTCAGGGGGCGAATGTCTCTTCCCATGGCTCTAGCGGGCTGAAGCACGTTCACGGTGGCATGCTGCATCCCCTGCTTCTGTGCTTGAGTGCAGGCTGGGCTATGATGATGTGCTGCTGTGGGGCTGGGTTGCTCTGCRTGACCCATCAACACAGGGGGTGGAAAGGGCTGTGACTACACAGGAGATAGTCTGTCCCTTCCAGAAAACAAATGAATCACTATTGAATAAAGAACAAAATCAAACAAAAATAGCAAACTACTTACAAATCTTGTATTTCCTAAAGTATTATTCTCCCACCACGGTGAAAGCCCTGATTAATTCTCAGAGCCTCTTCTCTTCAAGAGGCACTTCAGGAGAGCTAGATTGCTCTGCTAGACAGAGCCATTTGCTACTRGTGTGAGTAGGGCAGAGCTCAGATATGAACCGCATGTGAGGCAGCCACCATGTGCTCCTAGCAGTGAAGGGGACATCGGCAAAGCAGCTACATCCTCGTCTCTCAGAATCTCTCTGCCTCTTTGAGGAATCATTCCTTCTCCCTTTTATTCCTCTTCTACCAGCACACTGTCCCCATGGTTTGAAGCTAAGAGTTTCCTGTTCAAAGGGGCTGCAAATAGGTAACCATCTTAGAAAGTAGGGGGAGAATTCCCCTTTCCCCAATTCTTTCCTTTTCCTTCATTTTCCTGCCTTTCTTCTCGCTTTTCTCATTCTTTCCCCCTCCCCTTCCGTTCCCCTCTTCTCCTCTCTCTTCTCTCTGTTTTTTCTCTTTTTCTTTCCACAGAGAAGCCAGACATAAATAAGATGTACATGTTTAAAACAAAACCACACACATTATGCAGAACTACAATAATATTGATCTCAGCGAGGCTATTATTAGATGAAAAAAGGACAAAATTTACCGTATAGTAGCAATGCTCTATAAAAATACAGAGAAGCATTGTCAACTTTTATAAGCCGATTTACACAAATGTAAATTTAGCATGTCAGTCCCTATTAAAATATCTAAGCCATCTGACTAGCAATCCTTGGCTTCAGAGCCTGTCAGTGATACTGCACCAAGATAAATCTCACCATGGCGACTGACCTTCTCTCCCTCTCTCCTCCCTTTCATTTACTCTCCATATAAATCAGATATGGAAGTTTTATAATTTTAAGAGTATCAATACAACATCCTCCAACTGAAATGTAGCCTACAGAGGCTACAGGATTTAAGTCGTAATTTTACAATGTAAGAAACAGATACAGTAGAACCACTGGAAGTGTTTGTAATTGTGCATCTCTAGGGTTGTGATACAATAATCTTAGGCTGAAGTTAAGGGAATTGACTTCACTGTGATATTGGAGGCTGATTACTGATCATCTCTGCTTATCATTCTGTTCAATGCGTGGGCCTAATCCCCCTAGTCACTCAAATGAGCTCCAGTCTTAAAAACACAGTGGTTTGCTGTGGTCACAGAGATGTTGAAAAAGCTTGAAGGTTTCCTGAATCTAACTATTCAGTCTATTGGTCTCCCTCATGCCTCAGATGAGTAATATGATAACATTTACTCTATAAACTTTTTCCCCTGATCTAGTACCCAACTGGAGTACAGGGGCAAAACACCTAACTGGTTTTAAGATGGACCTATCTATTAAATGCCATAGGGCACATGGGAAAGCTGAGGCATACTCAGTTTAAATAAAAGGCCCAAGTTCACGATGAGTGAGCACCGGAGCCAGCGGAAGAACTAAAGAGCTCTGAATCCTGCTGAGGAGCTTCCACCTCAGTACGCTTTTGTGTCAGGTGTTTTTCACTGAGGGGCACTATCCCCTACCAGGCCCTCTCAACTAGTACAGGGCATTGTTTTTAAATGATTTGGCTAGAAATAGTATTTGTGCTCTTCCAGACAATATCTGCTGTTTGAAGCTTGTTCCTGACTGCAGATTGGTGGAGGTGCATGTTTTGCCTGTAGCACAGGAGCATTCTCCTTCTTTCTTTATCTTAACACTGCAATATTTCTTCTCTTTGACATAAACAGTGTCCAAAGTACTCTAATCCCATCCACGTACAGTACAAATAGAACAAACAAGGAATGATTTATGCACACTTGACTGTGCTCTATACCTTATTAGATGAAGATGAATTACTGTGCTGGACAGGGACACATTCTTCTGAAAAATCCATCTTTGTAGATTTCTGGTGCTCAATCTCATGTCTTCTGCAAATGTATTTTAGCATGCTATCACTATTTTCCACTTGGTGATCTCTGCTGTACCTTGCACAGTATACGTGGCCCTGCAGGAGTACTGAAGCAGGTTCCCTTGCTAGCAGACTGCCATAGCTGCAGGATACAGCTCCTGTTATATCACTTACTCACAAATGATTCTGCTCTTGTGTTCTCTGACAGATGTCATTTCCCAATTTCTGCCAGATGTTGATGATGTTATTTAAGCAAAAGAATTAATCCGCTCCCTCTTTCCTTCCATCATCAGATTGTATACACTATACTCTCTGCCTTCGTAGTCACTTCTGAGAGACAAGTCTGTCAATTTATATACAGAGCAAGAATTTAACCTTGTTGACATTTGACAGAAAGCCTACGGTTTGCATCTTGTGAGAAGTCATATGCACAGCTATAGTATATAATTGATGCTTTCTTCTAGAGAACATCTGTATTTGAAAAAGCATGAATTGCTGATATGTGTTCACTTGGTATCAGAAAAGGCCCAATACAGTTTGTACTGAAGTCACTGGGCAGGTATATTAGCTATTGCTCAAACCAACAAAGTAGTAAATTAACAACAGAGAAGCTAATTTTTCCCCTTCTCCTTTCATTTTCTTCAGCTTTCAATATGAAGTGATCAAACTCAAATTTAATTTGTCTCCTCCCACAGTATCTTACTCTCTACCCATGTAAACACTGAATAAAACAGATTTTCAAGCTCCTTCTTCCAAAGGTAACATAGTGACAGCATTCATGTGAGACAAGTTGCATCGCAGTTTTTAATAAATCAGTCTTTACATAAGCATTTCTAGAACTCTTCTTCTAGAGCTGGCAGAGTAATGAAGAATGTCCCCTACCTCTTAGTTCTCAGACCAGCATATTAAACCACTTTTCAATAGTTTTGAAATTTCCATGAATACTTTCTGATGAGATTTAGGGTAGTACTGTTATTATTGTGTGAATATACATATCCGTATGAGAAACACTTAGCCAGGCATTCTCTATCTACCCCAAGACTTACATTTAGGAATCTGGAACTGAGGAGAAAAGCAAATGAGAGATTCAGTGATGGTCCAGGAATAAAGCAAAGAGATTGGAAAGCCAGAGGAGGAACAGCTAGAAGCAGTACTTGCATTACGGAAAGGTATATTGGTTTGCAGCCCTTTGCATGTATTGCACTCCCCAAAATGGAGTGACTCGTTGTACTCAGATCTAGTGCAAGGAACTACCTTGGTCAAGCCGAAGAAGTCAAAACCACCTACATCCACAGCAGCCATGTATATGATATAAACAGTGCCACAGACAGATGGTGGATCAACGGTGTGACACAAAGTTGTATTTGCGAACAGCATCAGGAAAGGACAAAAGGACACACTGCAGTCTGGCAAGGCAGGCAAAACCAGCTACCTGCCTAGTGTTTTAAAGTTTCTTTCAAAAAACAGCTGTCTGTGTGCAGCAAAACTCCAGGCAGTGAAGTATATGGATACTGTCCTAGCATTGTACTGTGTTAGTATTAATCATTATGAAAGACATTTAAAAGACAGTGTTGGGCTGCTAAGCAGTCCAGTGGTGACCAGTGCTTTACGGTTCGTTTGGAGGTTAACACATCTGCCTACCTTTGAAATGGATCGGCTGAGGCTACTGAAGAACTTCTCTACAGCAAATGGAAAAATGTTTTTGTAAAGTTTTTCAGTTACAGTCTATGCTCTTATTTTACTCAGTCTTCTATTTTTTTTAAACTTATAAATGATTGTGAAAGATAAGATTCTCAACAAATGAACTTTYCTTATTTCACACTTCTTACTTGCTGGGACAATGGAGAGGCAAACCTGTACAGCTCCATTTGCAACAGGCAATACTCTGTGATTTCAGGGTCATAGCTAGTAGCAAGTGGGTAGGTACCTGTTCATTCACTGTGTCCCAGCTAAGATACCAGACAAAACTAGCTGTGGTGGTGCTGGTTACTTTCCCTGCCAAAGGCATCCATTGGGAACTGAACTGAGAACTCTCACTTCACAAAAGCCACTCAACAGCAATTAAGAGAGGTTTATTATGAATTCCTTCTGCATACAAAGCTACCACTGACTTAAGAGGATTTTTTGTGTGCCAAGAAATGTAGGACCAGGTCTCAGATGGTAGTGATCTCCAACTGGTGTGAACACAAGCCAGCTTGAAATACCAGCTCCAGAAGCAAAAAGTTCTATGAGCGTAATGATGCCCTTGAGACACCCAGTTATATAGGTCTTTGCTTTAAAAATAATGACTCACATCCTTCTTCCCACCCCTTTAAATCAAAATAATAATATTTTTCCATATAATCAGGAGGCTGCATTCTCAACATGATCTAATGAGTGGGATGACAACTCCTGTATTCTTCGAAGACGTTATATGACTATTGCACAGCAAATGTCCCCCTATTTTGCAGTAGGCATTCCCTAGTGCAACATTTTTTCTTTCAGCCTTAATTGAATTTTGAAGCATTCGCTTGTTCATGTTGTTGTCTGAGTAAGCTTTTCATTTTTCTTTTTTTTGGAATTAGATGTGCCATTTACAGTACACCTTCTACCAGGTGRAAGAATAGAAGAATAGAAGAATAGAAATCCAACTTTACATAAGCCGGCAATACAAATTTTTAAATCAAGCCAAGAGTTAGTATAATGCAGTGTTAATTTTCGTATGGTAGCTAGAATATGAAATATTCTTATCTCCCTAGTCATTAACAAACAGAGTACGTTAGTTTTACGTTTTGAAATCAGGTAGTTACCAAGAKGCTTGTCTTTAAAACTATTTTATGAAACCAAGGAAGGAAAAATCCAATACTTACTCAGGAGCTAGGAAATTGCCACAATGTTGAACACTCAGTTACTTCCRCATTAAATTGACAGCTTAGGCAGTATTCTTATAGGAGAACTGGGAGAAGTTAAAACACATTAACCCTCCTGCCACCTCATGCTCAAACGGTTGTGGACAAAATAGATATTTAAATTATAGTGCCTGTTCAGTTTAACTCAATTCTTCAACTGCTGACCAAAAGCAGTAGGATTTCAGAAGTGATGTCTCCTCTTCTGCTATTCGTAACTATACATTTTCTGAACTGCCACTTGTACTTTTATTGTGTACAAGAGGGAGAAGTGCTCTGACTACTAGCTGGAGTCCTGGGTTTACTGAAACTTTGTGTGAGCTCTCCAGGGGGTGTCCAGCAACCATTCAATGCTCAAGGTCTATGCAAGAACTCAGCTTTATTCTATGCCCTCTTCCAACTGATTGTGTGTAACAGCAACAGTCTCATATGTGTAGACACGATGGAAAATGTAAAGTACAAGAAAAAGGACACAAACCAGAAAGGCCTCTGTGCTTGCAATGATGAGTTTTTAAAGTCACAGCATCTGATACTATTTCTTCCTTTCCAAACCAAAACTATTGGCAAGAGCCTTGAAAACTAACATTGAACTAAGATCAAATTGCACATACAACGAACCTTATGGTAATCCACATGCACRCTTTTATTGCTAACATTCAGTTATGCAATCTGTTATTCAGAATTTATTTCACTGACTGTCTTTAGCTCAAAGCCTTTTTTATCCCAAAGCTGCCTGAAGGCTGTCACAATGTTGATCTACCTTTATTTCCTCAGAAAAAATGTAATCTAATAAAATGGTAGAACCCTCTACCATAAAAAATGCACTGTATTTTCCAGAGAAATAGCCAGAGTATCCAAAGTATCAGACACAAATGAAATGGAAGTCTGTGGAGAAAGCTTCAGTGTTCTGTTTGTGCAAGAACACCTGTACAGTTTTCTAAAGACACCTGGCAGAACCCTTCTGAAATAACCAGCATGAAAACCTGCTTGGCATTGGCCAGCTCCCTAAATGCTACTCTCCCTATAGAGCAAGACATTTCCTTTTGACGCATTAATTGTTTTGAAACTGTCTCTTTTTCCCTCTATAACAGGCAACACATAATATTCTCTGTTTAGTCTGTGGTTCCCAGTGAAATCAATCTACCCAGCCACTCTTTGAGCTATCAGGCCAAGATGAATGTCCTAAGGATCTCGGCTGTGGAGTAGCTGGACTTTTCTGTTCTGGGAAACTGGTCCCGCTTCCTGGGAAACATCCTCAAATCCTTCTCAACTATTTCCACTCCATGACTCATCAATTAGCCTCTCATGAATGAGATGAAGGACTTCAAACTTTTTTCATCAAAAAACACAAGACCTTTTCTTTGGTAATATTACAAGACAGCAGTGTTACTGGTATAATGTGTCTTTGTTCAAAAATGCCCCTTCTGTGTGCTTCATAGTATGCACTTCTTCAACACTTATAATAGTTACTTGCACCTTGCTAATGAAAGCTAATAAAAACATCAGGTGCTTCAGTATCATCTTTTCCACGAAGTTTTCATTTTGCTGTCACCCACCACTTCCAGACGAAAAGTGACACCCCCCCAAATTCTCAGAACTTTTCTCATTCTTTTTTAACTTTTGTACAATATAGTGCACTATAAAAGACTACCTGGTGTTTCAAGTGGCTGAAAAACATCTACTAAGCCTTATCCAAATATTCCTGCATAATGAAACCTTTCCTGTACTCCAGTCAGTCTGTGAGACTGAAGTTCAGTCTTAAAGGCTCATTTTCAATATCTCCTCTAGCAGGAGAAATCCAGGAAGAGATTTTTTTGGAGAATGAGCAGAGCCTACGTCCATGTTCCTGCTGTATTTCATTTACCTCTATGAGAAAATACTGTTTTCCTTTGTGGGATTTCCAAGTAGTAGGATATATTACTATATTTCCTATCCCTCTTTTAAATGAAGGCAGTAAGACTCAAAAATATGAAGCTTGGACACAGATGTAAAGGGTCAGAAAGTGACAAGAGTAAGCAAAGTTCAGAATAGCAGGGATCCAGTGATACTGGATCTGTTCAGTGAAACTGGACTGTACTGCTGGGATGGGCTGGGTGAAGGAATTTAAGTGGGTAATCTAAAAGTTATTGAATGGGGGAATCCATACTGACCCTTGAGAGTMAGGGTAAGAGCTAGAAGAAAAATGCGCTGGATGGGAATGTTGCTACGGTTCTCTTTTAGTCTATCACATTTGGCCCACCAATAAGATAACTTAACCTTTGCTGCCTTTTCCTCCAGTTCTTTGACACACAAATTACCTCATCTGAGACATACCTGTATATGAATAGAGTCTAAGGGAATTTAAGAGAACAGTAAAGGATCTAACATGCATATCCTTGCATTTAAGTCATTACCTCTACCAGATGGGTAGAAACCATGCTGACCTAGCAGATATTGCACCTCTGCACCACTCCCTACTGATAGGCCAAATCAGACTTTGTATAAAAGCAGTAAAAAAGCAAAACCAGAATGCCCAAAGCAAACCATAGCATCTTTCTGGAGCACCTGGAGCATCTCTTCTATGAGGAAAGGCTGAGAGAGCTGGGACTGTTCAGCCTGGAGAAGAGAAGGCTCAGGAAGGATCGCTCCATGTGTATGAATACCTGCAGGGCGGGTGCAAAGGGGATGGAGCCAGGCTCTTTTCAGTGGTGCCCTGTGCCAGCACCAGAGGCAATGGGCACAAACTGAAACACAGGAGGTTCCCTCTCAACATCAGGAAACACTTTTTCACTGTGAGGTTTACCAAGCACTGGCAGAGGTTGCCCAGGGAAGTTGTGGAGTCTCCATCCTTGGAGATGTTCAAAAGCCATCTGGACATGGCCCTGGGCAGCCTGCTGTAGGTGGCCCTGCTTGAGCAGGGGCATTGAAGAAGGTGACCTCCAAAGGTGCCTTCCAACCCCAGCCATTCTGTGATACCAAAGGATTTTACCCAACAGTTGCTGCTGCCGTGAGGGCATTCTGTCACAAATGTCTTAAACTCAATTTTTGTAGGTTCTCAAAAGTCACTGGTGAGATAACTGTTTGACTTGCTTGACTTCCTTGAGAACAAATCAGTTCTCTTCATATACACTTTACCTTTTCTTATATTATTATATTGCTCCTGTAGACCTTATTCAATGAGGCAAAACCTTCACTGATTTTAATGACAATATTGCTGTAATAATTACTGCAGGGTTGAGCCCTAGAAAATCATCAAACTTTTCTTTCTTTTTTCTAATTGTGTTGTTAGAGGCAAATTACCTATGGTGCTTCCTGCAGTTTATTTATGCTTGAGAGTGCAGGAATACAAAACTTACAAGTCTTTTGCTGCAAAGCCATTCACCCTGCTGATAGTTGACATGATTAGAACCCAAAACCTAGTGTTTCTAACTCATACTTGAATTTAGACTGGTGCTATGTGAGCAGCCATACAGCCTCTCTGCTCTCAGGTATGATTGCATGGGCTTCTGTTGTGCCAACCTGACAGCTCTAGCCAACCTTGGCAGCTTCTGAGTTTTACGAGTTGCTTTGCTTAAAAAGCAGTCTGTGGTACTGAGGCCYGAATAAGTACAAAATATGTTACCATCAGATATACAAACAAATTCTCTGAGGCACAGTAAATGTTCTTACAAGAATGTTCTGCTCTGCTTGGTTCAGTTGTCTTGGTCTGTAACTTTTAGGCTATGCTGGAACTGGAAACAATTCAAAAGCTGGAAAAAAAAAATCTCATTTCAGAGATGCTTGCAGTCATTTTCAAAGAAAACTCAATTAGTTTTCTATCCTTGTGATCAAAAAGCATGTCTTTTTCTTTTGTCAAACCTGAAAGAATTATGGAACTTAGGCACAAGTATATGTCGTGATGCTAATGAAGCTTTTCCTTAGTTTCAATTCACTGTATGCAGAAGCAATCAGACTGAATTACATTCAGAAAAAAAAAACAACAAAACAAAACAAAAAACCAAAACCAACCCCAAATCCTATTTGCTCCTACCTTTGAAGAATTTAAGAGAAGAGTTCGGTGAATCTAATTTGTTTTATTCCTGTCTTGACTATTTTTATTTCAATGTTCTGAAAAAAATGAAGAGATTTATTGTTCTTCTCTTGACTGCTATTATTTACATAACTTGAAGTTGATCACTCTTTTCTTCTGGTAGATACTTGACCTATACTCAAGAAGAGCAGCCTGAAGAACGGTCCACTTCAAAAAATGAAATGAAATTACTACAAAGTTCCATGGTCTTATCATGATGAATACTTAAGAGAGTTTTTGTTCTTGTTCATGGAGCTATATATCTCCTTAAAAATAATTTATTTCATGTCATTCTTTTTGGGGAAAATCTGTGGAAATAGTATACRTGGGAATGCGGCTGTGAAATAACTCCTGCTTTCTCTAAGCAAGTTTAAGATAATTAACTAAAGGTCAAAAAGCTATTTCTCTTGTTTTTATTTTTAATATAGACACAGGGATGTGCACTCTACTTAAGATATGAACCAGATGACAGGTATAACTTTGATTCTTAGACATACAATTCAGAGTTAAGGTCAATATAGAAAGCTTTAGGAAATACCAACTTTATTTTTGTTCAATATCTATGTACTTTCATGCCACGCACAGAATTTAAATCAGTTCTTATATTCATGTGATAAGTATGTGCATGGTGATATTTCCTTTATTGCACAGTATAAAATTCTACCTTTCCAACTTGTTAGCATGTTGGGATAGGTTCCCTCTAAGAGCAAGTGGAGACGGTGTCTTTAAATTGCTCTGGATGTGTAAAGAGGGAAGAGGAGAGAGGAATAAAATCTGCAAACTTCATTAAGATGATAAATGTGAAAGAGTGGTGATTTATGCAAGTGGTCAGGGTTGTGGGTTTTTTGCTCAAAGCTAGGAAGTTCCTTCTACAGGCTGCAAGAACAAGGCACAGACTGAGGACTTCGCGGAAAACCAGAAGAGAACATGTGACCATTCAAATGAAGATGTGTGTGGACGCCTTAATCGTTTTGCCTTACCCCTATTGAACATGACAGCAAACCTTCTTTAAGTAACAAGTTGATGAAATGCTTGTGTTTAAACTCATAACAAGGTTAGAGTTAACAAAAAATCTTGGTGTAGAAATATTTGAACACTTTACCCTAATATTTATTGCCAAAATTATTTCCTGTAAGCCCTTGACATTGAACCCCTTCACTTTGTTAACTGCTGGACAAACACAGAACAAAACCGACTGTGTCTACTGAAGAATGCAAATATTGGGGAAGAGATGAATACAGACACATCAAGGACATACACAGAAACCTGCCTGAAGTAATTTTAATGCTTCCAAGCAGTGCAGGCAAAAATTAAGGACAAAATAATTGAAGGGGATGAAGTAGGAGGATCACAAAAGTTGGAGGACTCTGGGTTGAGGAAGCTAAGGTGAAGATCAGTGGGGTTTTGAAGAGCAACGAGAAGCTGGAGAGAATTTATGAATATGGACGGGATCTCGAGATCACTTTCCTTCCTCACTAAACCAGTCAGACTTTGAAGCATCTCCATTCCTGGGATCCTCTCCTCATTCCCATTCCTCCGTCCATGCAGCAATCTGTAACAGAGCTTCCCTGCCCTACCCTCTCCTCCCAGCAACAGCTGTATTCTTGCCTCTCTATTGCTTTGTTTGTGGCTGCGATAAGTGGAGAGAGAAACTGCTGAAGAAAGCAGGATGGTGATGTCTAACCGTGCAGAGGAAAAGCAGAGTCTGGCTGCTTAGGAAATAGTTACTGCTCAAACAGGTCTGTCTCTTCCAGCATAGGCAGAATGGCTCTTTGCTGCTGCCATTAGCCTGTTGCCCTGGGGCAACTGCTACCTTGCTATAGCCAAAGCTGTCCCTAAGTCAGAATCACAACTACAGAAATTAAGACGTGTTACATTAATATTTCTAGTGGTTTGTAACAGCATGGGTTTCTGGACCAGCTACTATGTAGGTAAACAGTGTACAAAGTAGAGGGAAAAAGAATTCATAACTCCTACACAAGGTCTGGTCTTGCAGTCACCTGGTTTTAGTCACTAATAGTATGTTCACCATCAGAAATAAGAAACACCCTTTTTGAAGCATCAGGATGAACAGGATATGTTATATTTTAATTTACTCTATGCATTAGAAGTACTGCATGGTAATACGAATCCCTTCCAGATAGCCTGCAAATAAGACTCTCACCATCGTAAGAATTTCATTTGCAGGAGGCTGTACAACTTATTAGGCCTAACATAAATATATTTGAATAAACAATCATTTACACAGGGTGAAAATATACAACTCAATGGAAGAAGCATTTTTTTTATCCATTAAATCCTAACTCTGATAGGCACTGACCATTTATCTATGGCATTTCCTTCAATTGTTCTCATTAAAATTGGACTACAGTTACTTGTAGCCTTGCAATGTGTTAAAATGAAGAAGAAGAAAAAAAAAGTACTTTTGAGAGCAGTTAATTTGGAATTAAATTAGTTTCTTCACAGATCAGAAGATATGTACATAGCAGAATCTTATTGAATTATACCAGCATGTTTCACTATATAAGAAAGGGCAAAGGACAGTGAGACATTACTCATCACAGAATTGCAAAGCTATACCTCCAATCAAATCCAATCAAGAAGAGAGAAAAAAGAATATGAAAACAATTCTGTTCTGAAGGGTTGTTTCTCTTTTTTTTAAGGCAGGTAAAAATAGAACGGTTTGGTGTGCCAAAAAATAGTTTTAAACACGGGCCTCACTCAAGTCAGCAGGCATTTTTCCACTGACTTCAGTAAGGGTCTTTCTAACCTAAAAGGTACCGCAACCCACCTGGGATAAGTCTACTGTGACTTGGTGATGATGCAGGAGGTCAGATGAGTCATTGGACTTAGACACTGGCCGTTGTTTGAGGAACAGTGATCTCGACCCTTCTAGGTCCAGCCTGAGAGAATAGGAAAGCATTCCAACCAAAATACATACACATATGTACTTCAAAGGGATTAATTTTCCAAACCAGAAGAAAATATGAGAGAAATGGATTGGGAAGAAGATTCATACAGAAAAACATGAATAAAATTTATTTAAAATCAAAACCATACTGTGAAGAAGGAAGAGAATTCCAGGCAACTTCTGGTTCAGTACAGAAATAAAGGCAACAATAAAAATAAAGCCTACTTCTAAATCTAGGGATGGAATAAACGAGGAATAGATAGACACCAGTACAAATTATAGGTTAAAAAGTACAGAAATTTCATATGGGTTGCTAATGACATAAAGACTCAAATCCACGATGACCAGAGGCAAACATGTACAGCTGTTAATAGAGATGCAGAAGAGTTGGAATTACTTCATAAATATTTTTTCTGAACTTTGAAAAAACAGGATGGTGCACCTGTATTGTGTGAAAATAGGTGCTTTCCAGTTTATCAGTTGCAGAGAGGACGCTAAACCACAACCATGGGGGCTAAATGCTTTTTAGTCAGGAGATCTAGATTATTTCTACCCAGAAGCCTAAAATTTTGGCTCAGCAATTTTTTACTGATATAAATTTTTTAATACATCTTGGAATACCAGGGCACAGACAGAACRTTAAGGTACCAAAATCTTGTGCCAATATTTTAAAACCTCTGTATGGTACACTCTGGAAATATGGTGAATTCATAAGGAAAACATAGYCTGGTGAAAATCAAATCAGGTAAATTGCCTTCTGGAGAACAGGATGGCTGAGCTGCAGCTGCAAGCCAAAAAAGGGTTATGACATTAAATTGTCTCCCTCAAATACATGCAGGAGACAGAAAACCTGGAGTTCAATTTAAGAGGAACTAGCTGGACAGAGAAAAGTTGGAAGTAGCAATGTTCTAAAACAAAAACTGAGGGAGAGAAGGAGGAGGAGGGGATTGGGAGCATAAGAGGAATCAGAATAGGATTATCAGAATCTATAGGTATCAAAAGCAACTCATTAAAACAGGTATGGAGAGACATAATTAGTTTCAGTTTTAATTTAATAAAAGCTTAGCAGCTTTTTTTTTTTTTGCAAATCCAGTGAAATAAAAATTGACTGTAGGTCCAATAATCTCTTTGGTTAAAAATGTGGGGATAGGCAAAAATGCATTTACCTATATTCTCCTGAACTAACTCCAAAGGAAATTAATAGCTTAATTTTAACCTTCATCCCTACTGGAGACAAACAAGCAAACACAACATTTTTGGCTAAGGATTCAGCTGGTATAAAAAGTAGACATGAGTCAGATTTGCATAAACCTCTCCATATCCTCAGGCACTTCTGGTGGCAGAGATGCCACTGAGCTAGACCCAGAACAGCTAGATGGAGAACAAGCAGCCATTTACCAACAAGCACAGAACTTAACATGGACTAAAGAGCGGCCTGACAAGTGGGAGGAACGCGCAGCAGTGGGTTGTGAGATGAAATGACTCCCTGGCTGCTGGTACTGGACCAGCTGGTTCAATCTACAGACAGAACCTAAGCAGAGCAAGAGATTCTGATTCAAGGTGGGAGAAAAGGAGAGAGGTAAATGTATGCATCTGGCCCGACATACGTTCTGGCTCAGCTCTGTGAAAGGAAAAAGATACGTCTTGTAAAGAAATGTCACAAAGAGCAAGTGATAAATAATGAATAAAGATTCTGCATTGTTTGTTTATAGAATATCAAGAGCATCCTGCTAGATGCATTTTCAATTATCATTCATTCTGCAAAGCCCTACTGTGATTGCTTTAACCTTGATTTTAAGACAGAAATAATGGTAATGTGCAAGCATATTGGTACAGCCACGGTATCAAGGAAAGAATGGTGAAAAGTGTATTTATAAAGCAGTAAAATCACATTGAAACTGCTATGCAATAAAAACTACATTGTAGGCAGCATCTGGGAAAAGGGTATTCACAAACCAATAATATCCTATTAAAGCTAATGTGCAATAAAAGCATACCGTAGCAGAATTTGTAACAGTATTCAGACCAGGGCCCTGGAAATGGGTTTTTGACCTTTTCCAGTATTGCTAGCTTCAACTCGGCACTTCAGGTACTGCTCAGGAAGCACCCAGGACGCAGCTTGGTTTAAGAAATGAGGTTTTTTCCTCATTAATCAAACAAACTCGCAAATGTGTTCTGTTAACCAATTATGGAGCAAGTAACCTCATTAAAAAGAAAAAGTACTCCTGAATCTAATTGAACTATCCTGATGCATAAAAGAATGGAAATATGTGTCTGCTTCAAAAAACACAGCCTTCAAATAGCACATAGTCATATTCTCAAAAATGTTATGCTCCTGCACCCAAACTGCAGTCAGAATAACTGTATTTAAGAATAAATAATGGTTTGGGATATTTTTTAGCAGCTAAACAAACAAGCAAACTTGTGAATTGACCCAAAATTATTCTTTTGGGGTTTTTTTCTCACCAAATTGAATCTGCTATTATACTTTCAATTTTTTATTTTTTTTTTTAAGTGACAACGAAATTAATCTCACGATACAATTCTGAAATGAAAAATGTTTTTCATGTTTTGTTTTCAAAGCTTCAGAATGTTTCAACTTTTCATTTTTTGGATAAACAATCTGCTAAGTTCAACTATTTACAGAAATAGTTTTGATCCATTCAAGAGTGCATGTTTTTAATGAATAACTGATTTGCTTACAATTTGAACCACCTTGTTGTATCTCTGTTTCTTCCCTATAGAAGATATAATCTAAAATCCACTGAAGTCAATTGGAATTTCTGCGTGTCAGTGAGCAAATGTCAAACTCCCCACTGCTCAGACACTGTTATACCAAGGGAACTTGATACAGAAAAGCAAGAAAAATTAAAAATAAACACTGGAAAGTAAAATTAATGTTTGTTAGAGCTGCAGTGCTTTAAATTCTGAGGCTACTCCACAATTGTAAACAAACCTTTCTCAAGGTAAGTGGCAAAACACCACACACAAAGCAATCAGGGTACAATGAAGCTCCAGAAATGTACTCAGAATATAAAAAAAACCAAGAAAAAAAGAAGAAATGTTGTCGTTCAAGTAAGATTCTGCAGTGACATGGAGATACAGCGGAAGCTGTTGGGGAGACCAAGTGGATACGAGAGAAATTATTTCATTAGGGACAACATTCTACTGTCATTCACCTCTCCTATGTCTGCTAGCAAGAGACTAAGGGTGCTGATGAACACCCCCCACCCCTTCCAGGACAAAGCCCATGTGAAAGACATGGGGCTCTCAGAAACATCACTGCAAAGGGCTGATTGACACCAGTGTGAGAGCAGGATTTGATCATATTGAGGAGATCAGAGGACAGAGTTCTTCACGTCCCTGAGAGATTTTGCATCCGACAGAAAGAAATCTAGGTTCTGTGCTCTGCAGACCAAGCGTAAGTCTTTCTGGAGATCTTCCTGAATCCCAGGTAACAAATTATTTTTCTCTGCACCTAAGGAGATTTTTGCCAGATTTGTTAGACTAGAGGAAAACTCACCACCGCTACTGCAGATGTGTCATGCTCCTTGTACTACTGGTCTTAATAGCTACTGTGGACTATCTACCCTAACGTAATGTCTTAGCCCAAAACCAAACCCTGGAAATTCACACATATTCAGTATGCCATTATAAGATCCTTCATTAGGTCTTTACCAGATACTCATCTCATGTACATTACATACATGAATGTGCTGGCCTCATGTTTTAAACATCTGAAAAAGCCAGCTAAGCTTGTCCCTGATCCCATTGTTCCTTTCTTTTCCATTAAGGCTTCTTTACAGTTGAGATCCCTATATGGGATATGTCTCCAACAAAAGTAACATAAAATCAAGCAGCTGAATTTTATTCCTCTTGTATAATGAGCTTCCAGTATAGCACTTACAAAGACTCTGTTCTTATGTAAAATAAGCAAGTAGGATTAAAAGAGCAAGGGCTGTATTTTACATTCACTTATCAGCTGTGGCTCACAGTTCTTCCATGAACTGTATTGTCTAATTAAAAAACCACTGAATGTCATGTTGCTCAGTCAGACTATATGGGAAGCTGCTGTTCTCCTCCTGAGAGTGACAGGCATCACAAGAAATGTGGTGGGATGAGTAACACAAATGGCAGGGAAGCATAAATCCAAAATGGGACAAAGGCAATGGAAAAATATTCTTCCAAAGTGACTCCACTTATTTTGCAGAGATTTAGATCAACATACTTGGGACCAAAATTTGGTTTGGTGTCTCTTTTTTCCCCAGTGTGATGCATACAGGCTCTTTTTCACTGCAGGATAAGAACTGAGCACAAGTTAGAGATAAGCAAATACAGCTCTCAAAAGTCAGAGCACGGATCTTGAACTTTCTTGATGACTAACATTTTTGCAAAGCTTAGCAGAGCAGGCTCCCTAGTATAATTTGGGCTGTGACAGCCCCAGGTAAAGCAGCAAGCAAAAACCAAATGTTTGCATACTAATTTTTTTTGCACTCTGTAAATTTAAGAAAACGCTAGTCATGGATGAAATTTAAATTGCTTTTTACTTCATCTGAAAGAGACTGTCAATGTCTAAGCAAATTTTTTCTTGAGGAAAGGAAATATATTCTGGGTGTTTGGGGTAGGCAGATTTTCATTTGAGCAGGTTATTGATACCTGCTTTTACCTGGATGCTTCTTGTGAAGGTCCTTCCCAATGAAGCTACAGGTGGTGACTACATGAATGAGCCCTCAATGCAGCAGATTATCACCCCTGAGTCCACCGTGGTGCTCGATGATTAACATTAAGCACGTGCTCAAGTACTTCCCTGAACTAATGCATTTTAACAGCCTTTGGGTCCGGACATATTTCCCAGTTACAAGAAGGGTTGAAAATAAAGTGCTGGGATGACATTTGAGTGTTTCTTTAACTCAATCTGTAATCTGATTTTTTTCCACCAGGGACCAGGGAGTTTATTGGTATGAAGGGATCGATCTGGCATTTGTGCATTCAGCCCTTTATACTGAATCAGTGCATGTCTGCCTTATTCTTACGTGGTAATACTGGTGATTGCAATTCTTTACTATTGAGATGATTTCTAGATTATCATGCTAAAATTTTTTTACTAAAAATTGTGAAGTGGGGAGGAAGGAGGAAGTTTTCCATCAGAATACAAAGAGAAATGATTGCTCTCCTCCCAGACTAAAGTACAGACTGAATACATTTAAAAGCAATGTATTGGTTCATGCCTCTATTTTTCTTAATTATTTCTCTTCTCATAGGAAAATCACAATGATTTGATTGAAAATAATAATTAGGAAWGTTGCTGTTGTGCTTCATGTCATGAGAAATTAATCTCTATTTTCCTCAATCAGCAGGAGTGAAATTCATTGGTGCAGTAAGCCAGAACAAGGGCTTCCATGCACCACAGAAATCGAATGTCAGCTTGCTTCTGACATTAGCCATCTCTAATGCCTAAACTTTGTACTAGTTCTCTGAGCAGGAAATGACCATATTTGGAACATGCTGTATCCTAAAACTGCACCATTGTTTATCCATATCATACTGTTACTACTGTCTAATTTGTTGACTAGCTTCACCTCAGGGTCTCTTCAATCACTACCATTTCCCAATTTTCTCTTGCTCATTGAATGCGTGTGCTCAGGATTAATTTCCCCAGGAGATATCTGTCTGCATTTTTTTCAGGTTGATTCTCATTTTGCATTTCCAGTGCATATACTTTTCTTACTAGGCACTATTTTGTTCTATTATGTCTCTATTCCTGTAGTGTTTATAGCACCTCGCACCTCAGTATCACCTACAAATTTTATTAACATTCTTTTTCCCCTTCTCCAAAATGGAGCTTTTTTCAGTATTTTGTTATGATGAAGCATCCTCCCCTCCATCCTCCCCAACAGAATGACAGATCTCTTAAAACAATGACTTAAAGAAGTCATTTTTTTAAATTGGAAAAATATCTCATTTATCTCCTTTACAGAGTAGTTTAATCATGTCTGGTTCATAAATTTGAAAAGTTTACAACTGAAAAATAGCAGTATAATCCAATACTGTCAAGTCTGGAAAACATGAACTGGTCCACACTTGTACCCAGTGCATAAAATATGCTCATTTCTCCCTAGCGAGGCTCAGGCATCCATGTCTTGTACATTACAAGACATGGTAATGTAAAGTCTAAAGCAGATGTATTCTCTTGTTCTCTATGCGTAAAAACAGGAACTGATGTTATTCATGTTCCTCCCTTTCACTTCGTCATTGCCTTTTGTCAATGGATGCCACTGAAATGGTTGACTGTTTTGAACCACGCTTTCCCTTTCTGTGTTATAATCTGTGTTGGAGAGCTATAGCGAAGGAAACCTCCTTTAAGGGATCATCTATACACTTTTGAAAGGGCTTTTTTGCCTCTGAAAATCATTAAAATGCTACAATTCAGAAGCTGGGTTTGCAGCGTTTTCCCTTGACTGTCTAACATAACTTTCTCACGGCTGCTCTCTAGGTCCTTGCCCTATAAGCACACTGCTACTGCCCAATCCATTCCTATTTTTAAGACAGACATACAAAGGTTGCAGGGAAACGTATTTACAGTAAGATCAGAAAAAAAAGGACCAATATTTTGCAATCTGACTACTTTTCCCTAACCATGGGTATTAAACAGGCCACATCGTAATTATGTATTTTCTACCTTGCTGACCTTTGCTGCCTACTGATATATTCCCAGTCTTCTTGACATTGTCTGACCCATATGAATGTTTTTGCATTATGAGATGATTACAAGCAATGTTTTTCCTACAGTCTTACTGAAAATATTCATATCAAATAATAGCACGGAATAATCATTAAAATTCATGCTAGGAGAATCTAGAGGCTTTATTTTTCTCTTGATTGCAGAGGAAATTTATAAAGTTTGGCAAGCTGTTCTTTATGTAAACGCTTTCTTTTCTCATCACCAATACAATGTCCTAGTTATTTAAGGGTTTGCTAGTACGCCACAAAAAAACATAGTTTGTTTGCGCTTCAGAGACTGACAGGGATTATTTTTAAATTTGTAAACAATGCAGTGGAGTGGCTGCAAAGTAAACACCCAGAAAGGAGGAAGGAAAAAGTAAGGTCTTTAGAGACGACCAGCTGGGGCTGTGCAGAGACGCTTTTCCAGGGGCTGAGGGAAGCTCAGCTCCAGAAGCTGCTCTCTGCCCACGTGCGTTCCTCTGCAGTTCCGCTGGGCAATGGGCACAACATGGGGATATGGGACGAGGCTGTGGGTCTGTATCTGATCTACTCTCTGGAAAATCAAATGTTAYAGCATTTACACTTGCATGGCGTGTCTATTGTTTGACGTGACCTGTAAGGATAGCAGGTATGCTCAGTCCTTGTTCACAGAAAGATGAAGGTAATTGGGAACTCTTGACTACCCTGCATGACCATGGTTTATGACCTCTCTAACACAGACCTTATCAATACCATATATTTGAGCTGTATATTGGTTGCCTGCTACTGCCGTTCCTGAAGTGGTGACTGTATGGTAGCTTTATATTTATCAGGAAAGATGAACAAATAAACAGAGATGCTATTTATGAACCTAGATGCAGGTAGTATCAACCTCAGCGCTACCCAAATAGCATGCTCCTTAATTAGTATAGCGGGGCAAACTTTTCCCTCCAGTGATTTCAAAATAGACAGAAATATCCAGAAGAATATCACTTTCTCGACATTCCAGCAGCAACAGGAAACTGATTGCTACAGAAAGGACAGTGGAAACCTGAGAAATATGGGTAGTATCAAAACAAAGAGAGCTTTTAGGGAGGTGACACAGAAAGGTGGCCTTGCAATATAATATTGTCTCTCTGTTACAGGTTTTAAAAATTAACAGGGTAAGTTACAGTCTACCTGACACTTTGTAGGCAGACAGCATCCTATGGTAACCTGCCACATCAGTTTATTCCAAGGAATAACTGTGCCCATAAATCCTACTCTAGAGCTGCATGAGGCAGAGAAACCCCAGTGGAAGCAAAACTAAAGCAGAATTACAGTAATTAAGCTTTGTAGCCATAAAGGCGGATTACTTTTGTAAGGTCACTGCAGATAAATACAGAGAATAGTTTAGAAATATTGTGCAGCTGTGGAAAAAACATTCTTACACTCTGTCAGATGTAGTTTGCTACGGACATGGCACAGTCAGAAACCACCAACTTTGTCTGGAAGCTGGCTAAGTACTTTTCAGTGTGCCTCCTGGATAAAAGAAGACAAAGAAAGCAACGAGAGTTGCAGAACTACTGCTCCCCTGTATCAAAATTCAGCCTGATAGGGGTAGAGAATAAACCATCTTTGGGTCTTCAGAAAACATTATTAGTTAGGTCTAGTACCTGCTGCTAGCAACATCAGAAATTTTCCAGTGGGAAAGCCTGTTCAGTTGTGTCATGGGCTATGACAACCGAAAGGCGTTAACAGCGCCTCACTTCTGCATACATGATTATGAACTTGGCACATGCATGCGTCAGGCTGAAAACTTAATTTCTACCCTTCATCTTTGACCAAACTTCCAAAAAAGGCTTTACCAGTCACAAAGAAAAGGAGGATTCTACTGAAACAGAAGTATAACATAGAAAAAGTCTTGTGTACACCCAGCAAACATGCCAGTACTATAACAAAAAAAAAGAAAAACTTGCAAGGTACAATAAGTAATTATTAACCCAAAGAGGTCATGGAAGTCAAGATGGACTCCAACTGCCTTTCCACTGGCTCTGCTCTAACTCACAGGAGAGTCTCATAATCTGTCTTCACATGATAGGTGTGAAAATATTGTCATCTTGTAAACTTTTGATGCAATTAATGGGCTGCTTTATTCTGCTTCATGTGATACAGAGTAATGTGTCTCCATGTATTGAATTAGAAGTATCACCATAAAGCTTAAAGAGGGTATTTCATAGTCTGAAACTTCTTTATTGCAACAGATATATTGGTTTACCACTATGGCTTTATGCTCACTATTATTCACTTCTCCTGTCCTACACAACTTAATTCTCCTGGAGTAACAAGGACTCTTAATCTTTCTATTGATAGAGTTAAATTAAAAATCTCTCATCTAATGAAGGTAAGTAGGAACCCAATTATCCATTACTTGCTTCTATGAGTGGGTAATAGGATAACACTAGAGCTGTCTGAAATTTGCAGATAATGCTTTTGTAGGACTTTCCATACTCAAAGCAGTGTGAAAAGAAGTAATCCTCTTACCATCTCTGTAAGGAAAGGAAGTATCACTACCGCAACTTTACAAAAAGAAAAACTGAGGCTGAGAGAGCAAACCTTTCCAAAAACAGATGCCTAAAATTTAGGATTAAATTCAGAATTAGCTGCCCAACAGAGTGATCTAATTATCAAATTTCAACATTTTCTAAATCAGGCTGCTTGTTTAGGTGTCAACATCTGATGTTTTCAGTTTGTATTTTGTCATTTAGTTTTGACGGTCTTATGGCGTTTTTCCGTTACAACTGAATTACCTTCTTGAACAAATAGTCACATTTCCAAATTCAAAATTGGTTTTCAGCAATTTAGACAAATGCTTATATATTATGTTTGCCAAGTGTGTGAACATTAGGCTTAGTAAACTCAATCTCTACACAGCACGAAGAACAAAACCAAAAGAATGCAAACACAGGAAGAGAGAATTTGTAACCCTCAAATAAGACATCTTTGCAGTGCTAGTCTGCATTTACACCCAATACTGGACTTCAGAAAATGCATTCATAATATTAATGTCCCACCTTAAACACTTGTCAAAATTTACCTGTGTAAGTTTACTAAAAATATGAACATTTTCTGTGTATTTGTGTATGTATTTATTTCCCTGTTCCTGGCCTCTCCCACGGTCATAAACTTCAAAGGGGTTACCCATCATAGCTCTAATAATTTCAGTAGTGCTGTGCTGATTTTTTCCTCACCTTGAAAGCCTAACAACAATATTCATTTGAACCTAAGAAGTTTCCTCACTTTGTTAATTGTGTTAGGCTTGGATTTAAACTATTGGTTTATATTTCAACAATAAATTCATTTCAGCTTAAACTTCAGAGACAAATTAGAACTAATTCTATTTTATGAAAGGAAAAGCTTTAACACCTTTTCAAATCCAGACTTAATTTGCTTTTGATATATTAAACAAGTATCTTGTTCACATTTTAATTTGGATTGTGCTAACTTAATGAAATTGTATTAAATGCAATGGGGAAAATGCTCTTCCGAGTGTGAATTATTGTAACGGTATTTTCTTTTTTTGTTAAAAAAAGAAAGAAAAAAAGAATCAGTCACAAAACACCACCTCTATAAATTATGGATACCCTGACAATTCAATAGCCTGATTAAATCTCATGGAAATCAACAGAGGGGTTTCTTGGCCAAGAAAGGACACCAAAATTCAAAAGCTGAATGCAACTGGATGAAATGAAAGAATGGACATTCCCTCTGCCACTAACACTAACTTCCCTCTGCTTTTGAGAACTTTGGTTTCTGCATTTGAATGCTGCCCCCACACTCTCATTGTACCTTTACCTTTTTGAGAACAAATTTCTGAGCGCTGAAGTGAGTTTCTCATGAACATTATTCGTTTAAAAGGAAAATGTGGTATCTCATGTTTTCTGGTAACTGGGRTCTCCAGCCCACTTACCCTCTCTCGTTTCTCTAGGCCATAATCCTCTGGACCATATTTTTCTCTTCCCACATGTTCTGTACTGAAACTGGTGATGCCGTTCCCAATTCACTGCTGTGGAAACCTAAAATTTTTCACTTTTTCAATCTCCTTTATGACATGGCCCTAGATAAGACTAAGTGGTCTGCAGGATGCTAATCACCAGTCTTGCTCTTGATAATAGCTGTGGCGTTTCAAAAAAATAATTTAGACCCTTTACCCACTTTTAGGAGTATATTGATATCTGTGATTTTTATCCTGGAAAGAGATCCCATTCAGGTCATTGTCCTGAATTATGCCCTACAATAAAGCTGTATCTTTTAGGAGCAATTTATTACTGTCTTTCCTCCTTCACCAGACGATCAAATAAAATGAGAACTTGCTCGGGACTTCTTGCTGCAGCATCATGGACTACAGTAGAGCACTCGTTCCCAACCAGTGAGGTATGACTTGCTAGGGAGGCACATCGACATCAGATGATGCAAGCTACAGTGTGGAATGTACATGTTTACAGGCTTTGCCGGGCCTTTTAGTTGGTGCTGTTAGCCAGTGGCAAGGGTCTGAGTTGGGGAAGATGCTTGGCTGGAGGTATTACGAGAAAAAAGAAAAGGTGGTGACAGCGAGGCTTGCTTCAAATGATTATACAGGATAGCATTCACTTCAGGAACACTCATCCCTGGGCTGTGGAAGTGATGCCACAGAACTAATACAGGAATACTAAATTTATTTGTTTGATATGTGGAGAGTGATGGGACAACAATATAATTTTCCATCTAGTTCAGACAAGGCAATTGGGTCAATGTCATTTTCACCCATCTGTCTCTCCTTGCTTTACCTCCTGTAGTCCTTCTGCCAAATTTGCCCTGAGTTACAATCTGTGCAATCAACCTAGAAATCAAAATGGAGACTGCAGGCTGCAAATAATCCCAACAGGAGAGGATAGGATGAGGAAGACTGAATAAACGTTGTTGAGGAGGGGCAGCCACTACACAGCATGGATGCTGGCAGAATGGTCCAAGAGCTGCTGGTTAGACAGTCCATGTGGACTAGGAATTACCGCCTAGTAATTACCTGAGTAATTACCTACCTGATTATCTGCCGAGTATCACTTTTCCTTCACACTGCTGCAACAGAATGCTAGCTGAGACTGTCAACAAGAATGCTAATTGGGGCTAATATTTTATGTGAGCTGCAGAAAATATGAATCTTGAGATAACATGGATTTCATCCCCCTCATCTCTCTGTGCCTGGCAGTTAGGAAGCAGTGGTCACCCACCTCTACACCAGTACATGTCTTGTTCCAACATCTTGGAAGTCTTTCAGGGAAAGTCAAATCCCACTTACTGTAACACAAGACTGGCTACTCCAAGTAGCTGAAAAATTACTTTTATCAATCAAAAATTGTAAAATTACTTCCCTGAGGTAATTAAAGCTGTTAGAATTAGAACTTTTAGAACTGACAGAGATAATAACTGAACTGAGCTCTGATGACTAACGTGGCAGAGAGGGGCCTTGCTTATGTGTGGAGCACTTTAACAGCAATAATTGCTAATGTCCTGTTGTTGTAACATAAAAGGCCGTGGATTTTAGAAAGACAGCAAAGCACAAGATGAAATGCACAGAAATAAAACAAATGGTCTATGAGAATCATCTGTTGTCTGTGAGTAAATGGTTGGCAGCAGTTCAGTTTGCTTACAATCTTGACAAGCATCTCCCTCTCTGACAGAGCAACTAACGTGCCTCAGCAGTAGCTGCAGAAGTAGCCCAAAGTGATTAAATCTCACTCTTTCTTTCAAGAAATTGCCTGTGATGTCTTGTCTCACAACTACATTATGTCTCACTGTAAGTTCTGTCTCCTATATAGATTGGACTTCAGTTTAAAAGTCCCACAGAGCATCTGCTGTTTAAGGTTTCCTATCAATATGCTGCAGATGACAGGAATATGTTATATACACATTATTGGAAATTTGAACATTTTTAATCATGTCTTAGGAACAGTTGCTCTGTAAATGGAAACATCTTTGTTTCTATTTGCATGTTTTCTTTACTGGAACCAGAGATGCTGAGAGCTCCTTTTTGTCACTGCTCTTGAAAGTGGAGAAATTTTCTTAATTTGGTGAAGGTAAACCCCTCCAACCTAAGAGCCACCACAATAACTTGTAGAGGCTGAAGAAATCCCCGTAATTTTTAAGACAATATTAAAATAAAGGGAGATTCATATTGAAAATGTTAAGTTAGTGTGCATCAAGTTGTCTAAGGACTGTTATGATAAACAGGGGTCTATAATTCTTCAAACAAAAAGCAACTGTTACCTGGGCTGAAATAGTGAACTTGTCTCATTCTGAGAATGTTTAAAAGAAAAAAAATATTTTCTTCAAGGAAGCACACCCAAAAATTCTAAAAGTGAATATGCAGACAACTTTAAAGTAGAAACCACTTGGAAAAGTATTCTTAAACAGTAGCCATTTAAATTTATTTTCATAATTTCTTATCATAAATAGTGAGTTACTGCGGAAGTGCAATATACATAGCAGTACGTCCCGAGGCTTTTGCTCTGATACTGTTTCTGCTGCTCGTAAAGGAGCTTTCATTTGTACCAAAGCTTTTTGCYGTTTTTAATTCTTAAGCTTTTAATCACAACCTGTCTAAGCTATCTCGCAGTGCTGGGCTGAAAAAGAGATCCCACCTTTCAGAGAGCCTTCTAGACAGACTGAGAACCTGATTCTTGACCAGGCTGCATGGGATGGGTCTTGTAGAGGAGTAAGAATTCCCGTCAGACGTGGTCTCATTAGCTCACCACCTCCAATGGCCACAACACAGTACTGAAGCACGAAGGATGCTGCTGCTACCCTAGAAGGGGTTTGGGAATTCAGTCTGTTCCTTAGAGTCATTGGCAAGACCATTTCTGCGTCTTGTGGCGTCAGCAACTTGTAAGAGGGAAACTAGCTGCCTCCAGGGAGCCAAAACCAGCCATTGTGCCATAGGCATGTTGTAAAGGAGCTGAAACAACAGCCTTGAAATGGGCCTTATATATGGCAATGAAACATTTTCTGTATCATATAAAATACAAACATGATGAAGAGGATTAGGGATTTGGAGTGTGACACTGATTTATTTTATATAGTTTGTTGGGATTTTTTTTAAACAAAGTACTACTGCGAACAACGGACATGACCGACTGTGTTTCTCCCAAATGTTCCCATGTCTGATTTCAAAAATAATTGTTCAAAATCCTATTATTACACCAGTGAAAGGCACAAATTGACATGCTAGGAAAGGACTTTAACTTCCTCCGTTAGCACTGTGCATTCCTGAACAGCCACCGGTATGCACTGTCCCCTCATGCCAGTTAAATTGAGCTGTACCTGCTGGGTAGATCTGTGATGCTCTTCTTGTAGAATACACTGTAAGTTGTGAGGAATTACTGTAAATTGGTACATGAGTTTTTAGAGCAGACTCCTATGTTAATAAGGAACTTCCACTTCAGATGCTGAAAGGTTTTAGTAATCAGATCTGTACTTGATTATTATAGTATGTTATTAAATGTAAAAATGGTTTACTGTTTTCTATTTTCTAGGCTATGTAGTACTTTGGACAGTAGAAAGAAGAAAGGTACAGAAAGTCTTCTCCTTCCCTTAGGAGAGATAAAATCCTAAGGCTTAACATTTCTCCCTAACAGATCCATCTGTAGAAAATGTCACAGAGCAGCATGTTTTGCAAACCAGTGACTGCTGCATACATTCCCTTCAGCAACATATATTTACCCTTGACGAAATGCAGTTCATCCAAAATGACCATAACCACTCAGGTGAAATATGCTACAGATGTTAATAGAGATGAACCCACTTGGATTCCACTTATGCACAGAGAAGTCCTTTAACAGTATATTATGATTTAATCATAATCAAAATGAAGTAATCAAAAGGAAGAAATCAAAAGGAAATCTAGAAACCGGAGACTGCAGCATGGCGTGAAACCTATTCATTCTCCTGCCTGCATGCAGAAGGTGCTGGCCGGTTAGCCTGGCACATTCATTCATACACAACTTTTGAGCACTGATGATTTGAATTACAGTGGCTTCTACAGATCCCTCATGAAAACTTTATTCCAAGTCCTAGACAAGCACAGGAGAAACAGTCCTGCCCCAGAGGATTAATAACGTGAAGAGATGAATGACAAGGCAGAAAGGTACTGTGTCTTACCTGAGTGTGGCACAAGGCAAACAGCAAAACTTCAGCTGAAACCTCCCATTCCCCAGTCTTACCACAGCGCCGTGCCCAGGAGCAATTTGTAGTGCACTCTATAGAACAGCCAACATTTGCTACTCTATTATACATTTAATCAGAAAAACCAAGTCTCCCCCTCAGTACTCCATCAGGAGTCCGCGCTACTCCTCATGCGAGCCAACTCTTGGGCATTTTTGGTCCCAGTTCTCCTAGCTCCAGCCAGGGACAGGATTTGATCTTTCTTACACAAAGTAAAATGGAACAGACAAAAACCAGAAAAAAGGGAAGAGGGAAAGAAAATAAAATGCTTTTCAGAACTTTTCAAAGCTAGTACTTGTCTGAGAATTAAAAACAGAGTTTATTGTTTATTGTTTTATTTTTAATAAACATAGTTGTTTATTTCAAAACAGCCATTGGTGAAAAACCTGTGCAACATCTTTGCTGATTTCCATTTCAATAGAATGGATTTATATTCTCATCTGAGTTCATGACTGGTATCTCTGACACAGAATGGCTGTACCATGAAGGGGGAAGCTGATGATGCTTTGGAACAGACATGCTGTAGGTGGACAAGAATAACTACCCTCCTGGTTTGCCGTCAATAATCCTTTCTTAAAGAGACGCAAAAGAACAGTGTGCAGTATCAACAGAGAAATATTTAAAATTTATTGACTGATATGTACAAAACCATGCTCACACGCTCAGTGGTATTTTAGATAGGGGAAATCTGGCGTTACATTAGCTACTAGCTATAGCTATAGTAACACAAAAAATGTTTGTAGGATTCCCGCCCCCCCATCATTTGTGTCTCAGCTATTTTCTGTCAAAGCACAGAAATCAATAGCGATACACTGATAGAACCCAGATTGGTTTGAAGATCCAGTACATGATATCCAGTCAGTCAAATGTGATGGATTTAATTCATGCAGCACTTATTATTCGCAAGCTTTGCTTGTCAACAGGAAAAAAAAGTATAGATCTAAAAAACAATCAGGCAGTTTTCAGAAAGACGAATCTTGCAGTGGTTCCACTCTCCCTGCTTCCCCCATTAGTTTAGATTTCTTTTTTTCGCTCTCATTTCTGTATTTTTCCTATCTGTAACACTGGTGTCATAAGAAGGGCAGCTGTCGCCACATGAAGTCTATTAAATTTTCTGGTAATTTCTATAGCACATGCACAAATGTTTTAACTGTAGCATGATGACACCATGCTCTGATGGGCAGAGATGATAAATTGTGAATCCAATATGACGGAAGCGCAGTTAAAATACTAAGGATCATAGATGTTAACATGAAGACCCCTATCAGAGAGTTTTGGTCTACATTTTCAGATGGCTTCCCCTTTTCAGACAGAGACCAGTATTTTACTTTGTGTTTTCACAGTTAGTTAATGGCATAAATCCTTTTGGATGAATAGCTCTGCATCTAAACAGAAATTTTTCCATATGAGCAGTAAGGATATCGTGAATGCTAAAGTTTAAACGGGACTCCAGGGGAAACTTGAGAAGTCCATGGAAACCCTTCAGTGTTACTAACCACATAGAAACCACATCCATTTTAGCAAGTTTTGGGAGCGGCCATTAGGTGAGGGCTGAAACAATTTTAAGAAATTGTCCTGTCTTTCTTCATCCCCAAGCATCTGCTTATGTCCACTGGTGGAAAGGGGATACCAAGATGTATGGACCCCTGCAATAGGGCAATTCCTATGTTCTTCTAATTAGCGTGCTGGTATGGCTAAGCCTGCTCACTTTCTACTGGGACCTGGCTTTCTGGAAGCTTGTCTTCAGACATTAAAAAGAAATTATTTGTGTGCTGTCAAACACATAATAGAACAGGTAACACGGGAAGTTCACAGTCCTGACATTAAGACATTTATAGCATCAAACTGTATTGCAATCCTTACAGCTCTAAGACCCAGCTAGGTGCTGCCAGAGAGCAGGAACAGCTCATTCCACGGTTCCCACCTCAGTGAAACCTTACTTTAGGCCAGGGCAAGCCACTGGCACACTGTGCTTGCCATTTGGCAAGGGAAGGACACCCAGGCCATAACGACACCGCAGTATGCTCTAGGCGGTCTGACACAGTCTGAGATGTGATGAGGTATGCATTTACTTCTTGGATCACACACAGCTGCTGAAACCAGGCAGGAACAACGCTAGAACTGTCAAAGCTGTTTACTGTTAACTGGCTAAGCCTGACAGCCTTCCCTCCTTCCACTTTCCCTCCTCCCTAGCTGAGCATAGAGTTGGAATTGTTCCCTCTCCTACTCATTTCTACCTTCTCTCTGAATATTGGTATCTGTTAGCTAGGCAAGGAAGTTTATGGGCAGTCATCTTGTCGTGGAATAGCTACCCTGTATTTTATGTTATTTTTGATTTGCACTTGGTATCAGCTAGCACTTCACAGAATAAGCTATTTCATATGTGCTATGTCTGAGATTGCCCAGGCCGGGCACCCCAGGTGAGAAGCTTTGCGCTGTAAATTAACCCCTATGCTTACTACCCCTTATCATGTCTATGAGGACAAATCCTGCTAAAATTCTTAACACTGCCACAGAATAAATCAAAGCAGAATGGGAATCACATGTTGCAGAGCCTAAATATTATGTAGGGCTTCCAGTGCTGCTACAGTATGAATGACAGCCGTTGGGAACAGTGGCTTTGCAACATCCCTGAAAAGGTGACTGGTTGATGCAGCTTTCTATTTTAAGCCAATTTTAGCAGTTATTTTCCCAACTTCTACTAATGTAAATGGCATTGCACAATAACAGTTTAAGATTAATCACATGTATCGGACATACACCTTCACTGATGCTTCAGGGAAAGTCCCTAGTTTTCATCTTGTTTCACCTATCAAGTTGTTTCTTTTAAGTGTTGGATCAGGATATTAATTCTTGGGTTTGACTGCTGCTACTAACAGGGTAATAAGCTTCATCTTGGAAATATTAATCTATGTTCATATGTCAACTTTAGGTTTCTATCTGGTAATCCGATTTCCTCTTTCTGCACTCCCACAAGGCTGAAGGCCAAGGTTGCTAAACTAACGTATGGCTACACCTGCATTGCCATTTGCTCCATAGCAAAGCGTTTCCAAGATGACAGCAGTGGGGCATGAAGAGAAAGAGAAGGATAACACTTTTTTTACTGTAAATGAAGAATAGCATACCTGATTTTATATAACCGCCATCATTATTTATCATATATGCAGAGTCAAAGAAATATACCTTCATTTACAGACAAGAAAAAAAGAGGTTTCTGACTTCAAAATCTTAGAAATTATGGTCACAATCACTTACTCTTCTCCTTCTTTGTGTATCTCACTTAGAAGGGCTCGAATCTCTCCATTACAAGGCTGGTGCTCCAGCAGAGTGCACTTCACGTGGATTTCACTGGCATGACACATGTGAATGACATACAGAGTTTGATTTTAATTTATGTGTAAAGCAACAGGAAGTCTTGGGCAAAAAAGCTCTAAGTATTTTCTTCGGATTTGTATTTTAATATATTTCATTTCAGAGTAAGAAAGATTATACTTCAATGGAAATGAAATTAAGATATTATGCAGTGAGACATGGAAACAGATTTTTTGAATGGACAGGGATTAAAAGGCAAGACTATTTGTATTGCATTGGAGGATGAAGATTGCTTTAGGTTTAGACTGCAAATAAAATACCAGAATCAATCATTCAGTTATCCTACTGAGCAGGATAAATTATTTTTTTCTGAAAGAAACATATTCCCCTCCATGTTTTGAAAAAAAAATTAGTAAATAACTAAAGACATAGTACCAAAATCTCTACTCTCAAAGACRTTTCAGAGATGACAGGAAAAGGGTTGCTCTAATTTTACATACAAGATTTTAAATTACTATGGTGATGCACGCTTGTATAAAATCTTAAAATAAAGTTTTCCCACTAAATTAGTGAAGGTTTCTGAGTCGTTATTAACCTGACTCCTAGGCTTGCTTAAGAGTGGAGGTTTCATGAATCAGGGTCATGAATAATTTCTGGTTCTAAATAAAAGCAGACAGGCCACCACTGTCATTAAACCAGACTTCTCATCAGCTATTTGAAACGATGGATCTTCATGGAAACTCAGGCTAGAAGGGCTCCAGTCCTTCCCACTGCCCCATGACAGGACAGTTGTATTTAGCACTTTTCTTTAGCAATTACACCCAAGACATTCTTGACATTGTCTCCTTTTTTTTTTCTTTAAACTTCTGATGATAAACATTTCACAGCTTCCCTAGGCAATCTATTTCAGTAACTAACTACCCTTTACTATCTGAGAGAACTTCTTAATGCTTAATCTTAATTTTCCCTTTTAGAAATCTGTGGTCCTTTATTTCTTGTCCCATTCTATTTATATCCACAGAAAACACTGAGGATGTTTGTGCTCAGTTTGTTCAGTCTTTCTCCAAAGGATCCCCGAATATTACTACTATTTCAGACTCTCCATAATGGCTGAATGCTAAAGCTTTAGAGGAAGGAGCTGACATTTCTGCTTGTAACTGAGTTTCCAGGAGCTGCTTTGAGGGCTTCAACCTTCAGCACCAGTGACCCCGTTAGTGCCCAGCTGAGAGGAAGCAGGACATTTCTGTTCCTTGGCACCCCCAAAGGCTGCTGAGGTTCTTCAGGGTAGAGCATAAATCAGTCACCAAAATCCCACAGCAAGGACTAACCTACCTGGCAAAGTAGGAACACTTAGCATGCCACACCGTGAGGTTGCTCTCAGTCCCTGCGAGTTGGGCCCCGATGAAACCCAACTCAAAGTAACTGGTTACATCAGTGCTACCACCTCACAGCCTTTAGCAAACAAGAATTTTCATGCTCTTCAATAAATGTCACTGATACCATCTCTTAATCTTTGAGATTATTCCTTGTAGGCACTGAACTTTCACACCCTCCTCCCTCTTGCACAGGAAGATTCCTGAAGTATTTGCTTGAAGAGCTGGATGGTCTTAAGGTAACAGACCTTAGGATTCTATGTGATATGAAACAGCCATATACAGAGGACTCAGGGCTGTCTCAGCCTCTGAACAGTGATTTCTCTTTTTCTAACAGTCATCCAAACTTCATGATTGTGCATCTTTCTACCATCCAGCACCATTGCTACATGCACCAAGAACATCAAAATGATTCACAAGAGTGAATAAGAAATCACATAATTCAAAATCACTGTGGGAACTTCAGTTTGGATTAAAAATATGCATCCTGAAAATTTGCATCCTATTAGTTCTATTAACAAGCCAGTTTTCAAGACAGTATCGACCCATTGTTAATTATGTGCCAATAATTCACATGGAAACATGCTCAGAGTTTCTTAAAGGCAAGGCAGGATCATAGAAAGGCAGATCAGAAATGGGTTTCAAAACCACAAGCACTAATTTATCACATTCTCCACAGCCACAGTGAAGCACACAGTGTGAAAATAAAGTCTGAGACTAAAACCAGGATCCAAATTTGAAAATTTGCTAGCGCTACCGTTTTATCTTAGTTCTCCAGAACAAACTTAGTGACCAAATGGAGGTTACAGGCACCCAGTCAATGACAGCATTATTTGGTTCTTAAAAAAATTCAGTTTTCTTTTTGCAACTATTGCCTTCGTTTATGCAAAAGGCTGTACTCTTCTGGCCCTACTGAGTCTGCAGCTAGACAGCCCGAAACAATAGCACCAAAGGAGGTGTGAGCTTCCCACCCACTCATGAGTTGCTCACTTTATAGCCTGGATGTGTTCATTTACATGCTAACGGTATTAACAAGTAAGCAAAACACAAATGGATTTTTTTTTTTTTCTTTTAAGGCAGCTGGGCTTGTTCTGGGGTTTTGACAGTGAAGACACACAAGGCAAAACAAAACCCAGCATACAAACCAAAACCAACCCAGATGTCCAGTGCCAGCTTAGAGGACTTAAGGAAACGAAAAAAAAAAAAAAAAGAACAGAAAAAAGTGTTTTCTAAACTGCTTCTTCTGAGCTTTTATCTAGATTTAACAGATACATTAATTCAATTGATGTGCAGTTTAGCCAGCCGGCAACACATGAATACCTTCCACAAATGGTAGGATTTGCCTTTTTTTTTTCCCCCTGCAGAGATGTTACCACAGATGTGAGCTTTTTCCTTCTGCTCTTTTCCTTCCCCCATCCCCCTCTGTGTAATATTTTAGCAAATAATGAAACGTACCACATGTCTCCGAACAACCAGGCGCAATAATGCTGAAGGGGAGCTGCTGCTGACTCTATGCTGCTGTTTCTTCCTTAACTGTGTCAGTCTCTTAATGCAATTTTCTTTGCTTTTTTATTCTTTGCTGGACAAATATTAATATGCTAATGACTTTTGAACAAGTATCCAAGAACATATTGTCTTACTTTTAAAAAAACAAAACAAAACAAAACAGATTTCTTTACCTGGGATTAGCATGATGTCTGAGGATAGGCATAAAAAAAAGCAAAACTGGGCATTAGGAAAAAAGGGATGTGGGTAGAGAAATTTGTATAAAAAGGAAAAAAAAAAAAGAAACTAATGGAATGAATGCAAAAATAAAGCAAAAGAAAAGGAAAAGACAGTAGTGGAAGGGAAATCTGACATTTAAACCTAGGCTCCTGGCTGGTGCCCATGGCAACTCCACTGACAAGTTGGTAAAAACTATTCTCTCCTTTGATTGCTTTCAAGGATAATCCTTGCTTCTCTTTCCTGGGAACCATGACAGATTTTCTCTCTTTAGGGACGGTGCAGGAGTTTCTTTTATAATGGCTCTAATAAATAATGGAGTGTTAATGTCCTTCAGAACGACTAGCTGTGAAATTTGATCTGTTTAGGACACATTTTCACACTTATGTACAAGTGAGGCATTATGTGGTAAGGAATACAGGTATCTTCAAATGCTTTGTATCACGTGCTTACGCTATTTTAAAAATTCTAAATGGAAGCCAGCATTAAAAAAAAAAATTCATTTAAGGGAAATCGACTTGAATTGCTCCATTGAGCTCAGCATGTGGTATTCACGGTTTCTAAATTTAAATAAGGTTTCCATCTGCTCTGTTGTTCAAGAATCTCAGGGAAAACTATTAGAGAGCAAGAGAGAGGGGGGGAGAGCAAGCATACGCATATTTATGCAAGGTTACGCTTTATACGTGGGATACTTCTGAAGCAAACACAGGTCCCTCAGCGTGCTGGTTCTTTATTTGAGATACATAGCCACACATCTCTACTTCGATCCAGCAGTTGGTTCTGGAGCTGGGAACACCACAACGCCACGCAGCTTCCCCGAGGCCTGCCCAGCACATCCTACTGCTCATCAGGGGCATTCAGGTGCATTGTCAGCTGCACAGACACAGCGGAAAGGGTCTCTTCCTCTCCTAAGCAAGAAAAGATTCTCTCTTCAGCAAAAATCATGCGACTAAGAAGCCAGAGGAACAGCATTAACAGAACATAAATATCTACCAGGGATATCCCTGAATCACAAACCAAGGAAAACCTGGTCTTCAGTTCTTCCAAATGAAGACAGGATTCAGTTCCAGCATTTAATTCAAAACTGTCTCAGCTACTGAATTTGGTCATGAACAAAGTGGCACTTGCGACACTCACTAAATATTCCAATTATATTGCATTCTTTGGGGGGGGGGGGGGAGATAACAATTAAATGAAATGACCAAGACAGTGCACAAAATTCCTTCAAATAGTATCTTCGTTGCAGTTTGTGAGGGAAAGCCTAGCCCCCTAAGCCCCTTCCTAGACATGATACACTGTGCCCTTAGGTATAAGGGGAACCAGGCTCTTTCAGAACAAGAATGGAATCAGCTGCAGGAACAAGGATCTCTCACAGGGGCCTGTTGCTCTTATTTCCTCACCGAAATACGAGCAACAAATTTAGCATTTCCAGCAACTTTTACCACATTAGGTAGAAAGAGAAGGAATGCCAAAAACTGTACAGCCTTGTACTAATAAGTCAAAGTCAGCATGATAAAATGCACTCAGAAATCCCAAGCAGCATGGACAATATGTATAGCTCTAGCCCAGAAGAGCAAAAATATAGTGGAATTAAGTAGTAAACTGTGTATGTTTAAAGAGTGTCATAAGGTTTTATATTGGCTTTAGACTACAAGTTTTTAATATATTTAACAGCCATCTGGAAAACAGGCATGACGCAAATGTGGTGATATTAGATAATGTAGAAAACAAACATGTCTACGAGGACACAGAGGAACCCAAGAAAGCTAGGCAAAAGAGAAGCATGACAGCAGATGGAATTGGTTGTTAGTAAAAGCAAAGTAATATATAACCAGTAGTCGTAACTTAAAACTATTTGCACTTTCTGTGCATTTAAATGAGTTAACCACCCAAGAAAGATAAGAGAACGCCATCAGGGAGAGCTCCATGAAAACCTCCGGCCTCTGTGCCATAGCGGTTCTAAAAGCATATTTCTCACAGTGGGGTTGGTAGGAGCACGTAGGTGTCTTAGGACTCTAAAGCCTTTCCTTTCAAAACCCTCAGAGAATGGTTAAGCAATGGGCTAGGAAAATAGTTCTGCAGTTTTGTTATGTAAATCAACAGTGAACTTTTTTGCAAAAACATTTTGTTCATTTCTTGTAATCGGTAACAGACACACACATGAAGTTTTTTGGGGGGACGGGACAGGACACTCTAAAAGGATTGATTTAAATGATTAAAGGGATGCAGACATTTCCATATGAAGGACGACTAACAAGTTATGGGGCTGGTCTCTATGTTCTGTTTGTGCAATGCTCACTATAATGTAACACAAACGACAATAATAATGAGCAGCGGGAAAAGGAGATCAGTACTGTTCTGATTAAAGAGGATACATCTTAGGGAAGCTGTGATACCAGGCTACAAAGTACTGTGCATATAAGCCATGCATTTTTATAGGCCTTCTTATAACATAAGATCAAGGAAGTTGTTTAAAAGCAAAAAATGTAAAACTGATACTATGTGCTGCATAATGAACCCATCGCCACTATCACTGAAGGCAAGGGCTCAATGAGGTTTGAAAAGATGTATGTTTTTACAATGATGAAACCTATACCTCTTTCTAAAATCAATAATAAAAACTTTCCTAAACACAATTATAAAATACTACAGATAGGATGAAGGAGTACCACCTCATTCTTCAAGTGCTGATTCAAGAAGGTAGTCAAGGATTAGCGTCATTTTTACTTGTGGAAATTTCCATGTAGATCGTGATGATAAATCACTCAAAATTACACAAAAACTTAAGCAGCCTGTACAAGTTGATGACTAAACGATGAGAGGGCAAGAGGCACTTCCAGTATGGATAGTCCATTGCTCACACTGTCACCATGCTGTAACTCTAATTGACAGCAAGATTTTCTTCCCTCAGAAGCCATAGCTGCTCCAGCAACAGAGTATTTGACAAGATGGAGCCCAGATTAATTTTTCCTGAATGGGTTTAAAAAAGAATTTAGTGAATGGTAACAGGTTTGAGAAAATGTGCTTGCTTTTAAAGCAGAAAGGAAAGACGTTAGACAAGGATGGAATAAATAGCCTGGAAAAAGCAGATGGTATGTATGGTGGTTGTGATGGACCATTAGAAATGTCTTACTGCAGCTGGGATGCAAACTAAGTGTGTCTCAGTATTCCTACCTTTTAATAGAGGCGCATCCAACAACTATGTAAAAAATATATGCTTTTTTTTCCTTTCAGGCTTTTTTCCTGCAGCATAGCCATAACAAATGACCACACAGTCATAAATTAGTTGAGAAAGTTGAGTAATATTTAATTTACTGACTATTAGTGACAGCTGTTAAAAAAGATTAAAAAAGAATGAAAAGAAAGAATGCAAACATTCTGCTCTTCAAAACCAACTGATAAAACAATCAATGAGCCCCATTTTCAAGCAATTTTCTGCAACCACTACGGTTTAAAACTTTTGTTTCCGAAGGAAGTTGAGATTCCTTATTCAGCTGCTTGAGTACAGAAACTGACACTTGAAGAAAAATGTCAAATACTGCAGCAATCACAAGTTAAAAAAAAAAAACGAGCTCTAATCACAGGGATTGGCATCACTGTACTAGAGTGCTAAAATATGCTTGTATTACAGCCTGTTCTAGTGGCAAGAGCATTTGTCTAAGAACAATGAGACAAGATCTATTTGTGACTTTCAGCAGTGTCTTTTGGGGCAATTATAAAAACCACCTGTAGAGCTGCTTCCCACTTGTATTTAGAGAAACAGCACTGAGTTTATGAACCCGTACAATGCTTGGTAAAATTGGTCCCCAATTTCAATTGGGCCTGTACGTGTAACTTCACTACAAATAATAGTGAGCAAGATACTCCAATGCCCTACTTTTAAATCCTTGCGAGGATAACATGTCAGAGGTAATCTTAGCCGAGGTCCCAGCTACAGCAAAGAGAGTAAGGGTTCAGAAATCTCAGCAACAGCTGCTTCTTATTAGTGTGTACAGGCAACACATGTCGGTCCTAATGCACTCTTTCCCTACCCCTCCTCTGCTCCTTGGAATTGAATGCAAACATACATACATACATAAATACATACATCATGGCTTAAAGCTTCAGGTTCATCAACTCAGTCCAGGGAATTTTATTTCTAGCAGTCTACTCACAGAAAAGACATACTTCAGCAGCATCAGGATCTGCCCTTCTCCTAGCTTCTTTAGCTTATATTTCTTTAATATTTGGGAACCAGGAAAAACTCATTTAAACAGAAATATTGTCTGAAATGTAGTTCCCAAAATACATTTTCAAAGATAGATTTAAAGGTCTTCTAGTATCGGCCAAGTTGTGGGGGGGCACAGCAGGACACTAGCAAGGCTCATGGGAAAGGGTGGGAGATGAATTTTATATGCAAATGTGGAACATGACATGGATGGGAAGGAGGAAAGAAATTAAGCACAAATATTATCTCTTTTTATCCCCAAAGCTTCATATTACTGATATTATTTATACTGTTTGTTCCATAAGGAAATCTGTGGAAAATAAAACGAAGAGTTTCCAGCCCTTCAAAAGATAAACAGCTTGCCAAGTGGAGGGGAGGAAGTGCTAATAGCTTGCATGCCTATAACTTTAGCACGTGATTCTCTAATGTATCACAGTAAAGTAATTTCCATGACATGCTAACATTGTTCCTTCAGGTACTGCTTCATGAAGACAGTATTTCTGTCATAACCCTCAGAGAACAGTAAAAAAACCACCTGCCTGTCCTTGAGATATGCTAAGTGATGATTTGAGTATCGAAATACATCAGTAATTCAGATCTGTGTTTAGAGGTACCTGAGAGTTATCTACGAGAGCACTATTCTTCAGGCATTGCATTTGGACTGTAAAATAATACATTGTTTGTTTCTGCTGGACTTTAAGCAGAATAACAAATCTGCTTTAGGATATACCAATTACAGACTCATAGTCAGTCACCTGCTTTTCTAAACCACTTCCTTGAGAATCATTTGTTGGTAACCCACACAAAATCAGAGTTGGTGGCAGAGGTGCAGAAAGGGGGATCAAATACACAGAGACAGAAGCAGCAGACTATGCCGTGAGTGGGGGATCAGAGTTTGAAGGAGAAATGGGCAAAGGGGGACTCTTACCTCACTTGTTCTACCTGTAAATATTTATCATTTACACTCCCTTTTGATCAGTTATTCAAATGTTTGTAATTTACAGATAATCTGAGAGTTACGATCGCAAAATTAGGAGAATTCAGATGTGGCAAGAAACCAAAACAACTGGGCATTACAGTACAAACTTTTTCCTTTCTGCATTTAGGCTAGACATTACCTTTACAAAACAAGAACAGCGCTTCACGCTTGCAGAATTTCCATAAATGGAAAAGCTCAAAGTACCAGGGGATGAAGGGAAGTACTCAAGTTTTCAACCTCATGCTACAAAAAGTCTTGCTCTTTGCAGTAAAGAGAGACCTAAACCTCCGGCCATGAAGAGTCCACGAACGTGGCTGCTCCTGCTTTTGTGAAGAGGAGAGTCCCAAGCATCGAAACTCACTGGCCTCGTGGGAGGTCCCAGGAATGAAATTACCATCACTGAGCCTGAGGCCCTACAGGTACTACAGCTGATTAATTTCCTACAACTGCAGGCTCATTGACCCCTGAATAGCATAAAACCAGCAAGAACGAGTGTGCTCCAGCCTTGCAGCTTCTTTCACAGTGTGTGGTACTTGCGCAAGCCAGGTGACGTTACGTCATTTCCAGACGGAAAGGCTCGGGAAGTGACTGCAGGACTCCCACGCTTTCTTCTCCCTTCCTCCCTGCAGGTGTCCTTTGGCCTTTGAAACAGCAAATGACTCTGTTACGCTGTCAGAAATTTTTGTCAGAACTGTATCAAAATTCCCCTAGCAATTCCTTCCTCACTGCCTCCGGCCCAAAGCAGCCGGCCGATCTGCATTTCTCCCTCCTCATTTGACTCTTTCTAGAGAGCTCTCATCCGCTCCACTTCCATCGCCCTGGCACAGCTCCCTAGCTCCAGCTCCCCTTTCACGTTACACATCAGCTCCCTCCCAAATGCTGTAAGAGGACAAAATCATGTCTGTGGGTGACAGAGAACGAAGGGGTTTCTCTGCTGGGGAATTTAAAATCTACTCCAAACTTCAAAAATGTCTGTCAGCAATAGAAGTAAAACCAACCTGTTTCCCCTCCAAGCAATCAAGAAGCAGTGAAGGTGTAAAGACATGTATCTTTAGCAAACCTCAGAATATCCCACAGAAAGCAGTACTACATTTCGTTGAAGCTATCACACACACACACACACACACCAATTTCGTGCTAGATGCAGCCTTACCAAAACACTGTCGCTCTGGCAGCCAGGTGTGCTTAGTTCAGCTGAGCAAACTCTTGTCCCGTGGACAAAACTGCAAGAAGTCTGTACGTGTGAGTTAGTTATAGATTGGAAGCAAGTAGCTTCCAATCTATAAACTCTGTTTATGCTATGGAAGTACAACAGGATGAAAATACAACTCCCTGAACTCTCACTGCCCTCCAGCTGAGTTCCCTTCAGTATATGGAATAAGCCCCGAGTCATGAACTGGTATCCTACCTCTTGCATAACATAATCAGATGCTGTTATTTTGTACATGCCTAATATTTTTGGGGACTATTTTATTTGTTGATATAGAAACAACTGAGAAAACAAACTTGTTTTTTTTCTAAAATCCCACTCCAGACAGACAATGGAACATCTGTGTATGGGTCAGCATTACCACATCTGCCCTTGTTCATAATCAGCAATCACCTCTGCCACAGCCAAAATACAGTTATTTATAGGAATGTAGACAGCTTAAGCTAAAGGCATTATTCCTCAACAAGTGAGATCAGAAATGAGCAAAAAATACTGCATGTTCCCCAGGAAATCTTACAAATAGGCAGAAATTAACTCCATAGTTCAGCAAAACTCTTTATGCTTGAATGTTTTGAGGACACTTGGAAAAGACAAACCCTCCAGTGGCACAGAGCCGCCTAGCGCTGGTCAGCAGTTGGTTCAAGTGATGGTTTACAGAGCAAAGCTACTAAAATTGCCAACATCATTTCATGAAACACCCTGTACATCTCCAATTACAGTCCCAGTCCAAGATGATATTGCTCGAGTAGCAGGCAAGGCACCTAGCAGATTAACAAACTGAAGCCTGTAGAAAGTAATACAGAAAGTTTTTGCTTTACATTTCTAGCAGGAACACTATTCACAGGGCCTGTGGAAGCAATATCTCAATAAACAAACAAAAACCCAAATTGGTAAGGGAACATGGTAACATGCTTTACGTCTGACATTTCTATACTGTATATAAGTAAATGTTAACTCAAAATATCTTGGTCTTGGCAACACGTTATCCTATCAGTGGATGATTTGACATGTTCTTTCCTTTAACAGCTGAACAGGCGGTAAGCAGAATCTATCGAGCTTCTATCAGCTTGAATTTCTCTGCAACTCAGAAGGATACTGAAGCTGCTATCCACCATGCATACGGATTTTCTAATAAAATACTCATCGCTGCTTCTCACGAGCAGGTTCAATTAATTTGGTAGATTGGCACTTCAGCTCCTTGATGAAATTTAGTAGCACTTAACAATTTTAGAAATCTTAAGAACGAATGAGGGAGAGACTAAATGGTGTTTCTGCCTTTGTCAGCCCATGAAAATGATAACATCCTTCCTAAAACTCTCCGAAGTCTAAGGTTATAGATATAACACTTAATCTTCATCTGCTTTTTGCACATCTGTATTGCTGGTTTATACAGCAGTTCTGTAAATATTCCCTGTAGACCTCAAAAGATTTTGGTTTCAAAGCTGATTTATGAGCTGAGAGTCGTGTTCAGTGCTTATGGTATTCATATCCCTAAAAATGAAAAGCTGAGTGTGAGTGATGGATATAATCTGATAACAGGACTTAAAGACTATTTGTCTGTTTTCCATTTTCATTTCCCTGCAGTTATAAATTGGTGCAAAATTGATTCAATGACCCAGATATTACTACTTTCACAACTTGGTCATTTTTATCTCCTGATCAAAATGGCTGCATACAGGAAGAATCTTTATGTCTTTTTCTATTAAGTTGCTACGCCAGTCATTTGCAACATAAATGCTAAAACAGCCATGCCAAAGGAAAGGCGTTATTATTTTTCCTGTGAACAGAACAGAATTAGGCATAGCTGCAGAATAAAATCTTTATTCCTCAGCCTTTTTATAAAATTAGCTCACTTTGTCATCTGGTGTCCAATTATCCCTCAGACAGATAAACTGCATCTTCCACAAAGAAGATAAAAGCTGATTGAACATCTTCAACTTGAACAATGTTTCTCTTTTGGTCCCTCTTGGTAAGATGAAGGTATAAACAGCCACACATATTCCTCTGTCCTACACAGGAAGCTTCCCATCTGTCTGCAAACAAGGGCTCATTTTTATTGCTTTAGATATATCCTAGGGAACAGAAAATATCACTGCCAATTTCTGCCCCAGGAAGTATTATGTTTGATTTTAATTATATTTCTAGATCTTTCTAGGACTACAGCATTTCTAATTATTAGTGCAAACTGAAGGTATCGGGAAGGAATGCCCCCTTGACATCCTAAGCACAGCAAAACAGCCAAGATAATCACGTTGTTCCCCACCTCCACACACACATCTCATGGTATTGATTACTGCCAAAGGAAAGATAACAGATTTTATAAACCTCTCGTAGGCGCTGGGGGAACAAGCGGTGAGACTGGGAAAAGGCGCCTGAGGAGATGCTTTACTGGAGGTCTCATCAGAGCATTCTGCCACGGGAGAGAAACATGTTATGACTGGAGACACCACTGAGCTCCTGCAGAAACCTGGTGAAAGCCCTCTGGACTACCTGAATCCCACATTTGTGCTATAAAAGTAGAAAAAATGCCTGAGACATTGGACAGTGAATGCGCTGCTGAGAGAATGTGTCCCTCTTGTAGGTTAACACTGGATGCACAATGGGTGAGAATGGGGAGAAACCATTTTTATAGTTACCTATCTATCCATTGTTCACCTCCTCACTGCTCTGCTCTCCTGGCTTAGTGCCTGCAGAGGATCCCAGTTTTGGTACTCACATACCGAAAACAGTAACAAAACTTACCAACAAATGAACTGGAGAGACTGTTGAAACACTATAGCAAACATTAATTCTTTCTAAGAACAACTCAACTAACAAGAAAGGATTTTACCTCTTTCTTAATTACAGAGCAAAGAAAAGTTTTCACTGAAAATAATTAAAATTCACTAAACCTTAGAAAACAATGGATTTAGTTAATATGCGAAATTCTCTTTGGTGCTACGCAAGTAATCAGGATCTAGAGAAACAAGAGAGAAGGCTTTATGTCACGAATCAAGACAGAGAATTTCATTACAAAAGCACAGCAATTCCAGGGACTGACTTTTGAAAATGAAGTTATGGAAAAAATCTCAAAAAAGCTCCATGGCAATATTTAATATTGAGGATGGCCACAAATGGTGTCAAGGAAACAACTCCAAACACCATCGCAAAAGCATGTGGAGGAATTAGATGAGAAAAGAATCAGGTATGTGAATTGTCAAAACCTGTCTTGGAAGAGGTAATCAACCACTCTTTGTCCCCACATTTACTCAAAATGCCTGTAGAAGATGGATTAAAACTTTGTTTTAGAGACTGACGAAGGAAATCCATTGAAAAAAGATTAAATGCAAATAAAACTATAAAATAAAACAAATCTTTCTCTCCCCACTAGCCTCAACAGCAATACAAAATGCTGAAATAGGATGGTACGAAAACTCCCTACCTGCAAGCAGGTGGAAGATAAAGCACATTCAGCTGAAGGCATGCAGGGGCACAACGTATCCTGAGACACAGGGTTTACAGCGCGAACACACTTGTACAGCTTTTGGCTGGTAGCTGGTTTGATGATGCTTGCTCAAGGTGCAGCAGAAGAGCCCATTGTTTCTCTTGTTTTTTGAAGGGGTGCTGACTGCACCAGATGATTTGCTGAGGGGGACACAAAAGCTCCCCACTGAATTCCCCTGCCGCTCCTGCTATTTCATCCCACTGTGTAGAGGACGGGAGAAGCCAAAGGGGTTAATTACACACCAAATGGGACTCTTGTTTCTTGACTTCTCTATGTGATAGTGTAAAGGAAAAATGTTTCTCCTCTTAAATTCTGGACAGCTTACATTGCTTTTCTGAGTAACTGATGATAGAACTAAGCTGTACCCAGAAATAAATGGTTTTGTTTAGGTGATACTGCTGACTAGATTTGGAAGATGTATGTTTTGGAAGTCCAGAAAAATACACTGTTTTACAAATGCTAGACATAGGCAGTACACAAGCCTTCATTTGAAGTCTCGTGTGTGGATGGGATCATGTTTCTAAGTTGACTGGAACCCCACAGAAACAGTACAAATTATTCTCTTTATGTTTGTTGAAATGTAACACTATTTGATAGTGACAATGCCCGGATAGTCTGTGTGTCTATTTGGGGATACATGAGAGGCCAGTGAATAGACTCTAGCCACCAGAGGCAGGTTAAAAACCCAGTTATTTTTGCATCCACTGCTACCCAGAGCTATTATTACAGCTTCTCTCATCTTTGAAAACAAACCTAAATAAAATAACACACCAATGTAATGTAACTTCCTCAGCCTAATATCGAGTTAAAACAACAAAAAGTCATGGGGATGGTCTGCCAGGTCCCTAACGTCCTTGCAGAGAAAGGGCTGACTAGCCTTTTTGTTTGATAATTACTTTCTCAACACTGTTATTTTCTAGTATGTTTAAATATCAGTCTTCCAAGACCTTGTAGGTGCTCTGGCCATAACCTGACTTTACTTAAGGATACATGAGCATTGTCCTTTTCCTGTCTGTCCCCTGTGCCAAGCCTTACTCTGGAAGATAATTAGGCAAGCAAGCTAGAAAAGACCTGTGGTGTACTCTGCCCAGGTCCCTGATCTGGACAGACAGGCCCTGAGGACACTCCAGATCCTACCTGTACACACAGTCATACCTTTTCTCACACGAGCTACCTCCTCTGGAAGCCTGCTCATTGCTGGCTGGTTCTACCACATTTAATCCACATTTGCTTTTCTAAACTCAGTGAGCAAGTGCACGTGTGATACTTCTGTTGGCACATGGATGCTGTCAAGTGCGCTCTAGAGCCCTGCTGGAATGAAAGAGCCAGCTTTTCTATGGGAGATTAATTACATTGTTCTGTAATTGAACACGGGATCACTGGAGTTCATAAAGGATTTCTTCCCCAAATAAAGTTTTTTGCTAATTCCAATCAGCTGTCCGTTCACCCAACTAGTTACACATAGGAAAGCCAGCGCATTATTATCCTGCTGCTTGAGCATTGTAAATTTTCTAGAGTCGATACGGCAATAATAAATAATAGCCCAGAGTTCAAATTTGGCTCACTTGGTTATTTTCTCTGAAATATTGTTCAAGACCAAGATGCTGATATCTTTCTCAGTGGCTCTTCTAGACAGGGTAATCTTAGAGTGCTTTAGCTCTGCAACGCGTAAAGGAGATTCCTGTTACTCCAGATGTTCAGTATCTGTCTGCGCTTGATGCTGAAGAATGAACTTGCCTATACATTAATGCTACCTGGAGAATGTTTTAATAGCAAGAGAGAATATAAACAAAACCTCACCTCTCTGGGTTTTTGTTCTTTTTTGTTTTCTGTTTTACAAACCAGATTTAGAATTCTTACGGAAACATTTTTTTAGTTTACTTACAAAGCTAACAGCAACCAAGTGTTTTTGCACCATCCCTTTCCCATTATAATCCACTGAGATTCAAGCAGCTGAAAATCTATACCCACCAATGCTCTGTCACTACTTTCAATATCATAAATACATGTATAAACTATGAAGACATAGATCCAGCTAAAATAACTCAACGCAGGCAACACATTAAACTCACAATGAGCTATTCATTATAGAGGGCATTAAAGGGTAAAACTGGCTCAGTTGTCTTCCTGAATTTTCAGCTATACTTTTTTCAGCTGTTTTCTGAATTGTACATTTTTGACAGATTTTTCTCTCTCACTTATTTAATTTTTGGTCTCTTTCCGCTTCCTGGTCAAGACCTTGTACCCCAGATATCAGCCTGCTTGAAAAGATGTGGCTACAGCCCCCCTGAGGTTTGTCAACAAGTTTCTACTATGCGAATGTATCTGTTATGTGTCCCTTCAGTCCTACTCCCGTTTTGCACAGACACTGGTTATCACTTTCCCCTCTTAATGAAAGGCTTCAGAAGCAGTTTATTCATGAGCCATAAATCTAAATTCACTCGATATTTATTAGCACAGCCATATAAATTCAGACATGGCCCAAACCAGAATTTGAGATACTAAAGCCACCGTCCTTGCAATGTGTGACAGAGTTGGAAGGAGACTGATAATGAATCCTGCAACTTGATCTGCCCCCTCCCCGCTGCCTTCAGTTTGGCTTCCGAGCTGGGTTTTTCACTTCTGGTTCCTATTGCAACCAAGTGTTCATTACTGAATCCAATGAGCCCAGTGACATTTTTCAGGCCTGACGCAAATGTCTAATGGGATTGAATTTTAATTCCCCCGCAGACCTTTAAAAACAAATAAATAAATCTCACAATAACGTGCACGCACTCAGCTTTGTTCACATCACGTACACGTTCACCACTGCTCTCTACTGCATTGGAGACCTGCTCTAGAAGGGAGAGAACCTGTGCATGTGCACTTAGCTTACAATTACTGACATTGGACTGCAAAATTTCTTATACCATTATACAAATATGTACATTTCATTAATTCTACTTGGTTAATAACTAATCGGCCCACAACCCAGACAGCAGTGTTGGGTTAATTTACTTCTGGGAGAACTAAGTTTAATGCTTGAGAAATTAAAAATCATAAAAACTCTATGGTAGTTCACTGTTCAGATATACGTAGTTACAAATACAAAAATGAAGGCAAATCTGAAGTTCTTACAGCTTTTTAACTCATCTACCTGACAGATGGGTACTATACTTTTATATCAACAAAGAGAATTTAATTTCATAGGCAGAAAACTAGAAATACATGTTACATTGTACCTATAATTGAGCTGAGATATAATTAAGATTGAAAACTTTGTTGCTGCACTCCTCATGTTTTGTTGTTTTAATGGTACAACCATAAAAAGCATTTTTACTTTGAAAGCACTTACATAAATATGCCATCTACTCAGAAGACCTGTTTCACTTGAGTATTCTGACATGCCTTTGCAATTTTAATGATTAAAATAGGTCCTCTGTGCTTTTTATTGCTGATGCCATCAGAAACTCAGAACACGAGTAGAACAGGTCGATCCTCCTTATCATTATCCACAGAGTAATTTACTAAATTAAAGTAAGCTTTTCCATCTCAAGTAATTCAAAGCAATTAAACCCCCCCCCCCCATTTATTTTTGCAAAGTATAAAGAAGTGTTTAGAAATCAGATGTATATTTCTCTGTGAATCAACTGGAATTCCCAAGAAATTGGAGGAAAAAATGGTCTGGGTCAGTAATTGAAATTAAATGAATTTTAAAATAAGGTCAACGTATCAGCAAGTAGACAGCTAACAGAGATCAGTGAGTGCATCCTGTTGTGCAACGAGGGTTCTGGGTAAAGGGGCACAAGCAAAGATTTCTGGCTTTGCCTGGATTGCAGCAAGAAAGAGCACGCAAGCAAGGAACATCATGAGCCCAGATCGCCCAGAGACAGAATGGCCGTCTAAGCTTGGGAACTGGTAATTGACAGGGCAATCATTTGGGTAATTAGGGACCTAGCTGTGCAGATCCTTATTCATGTTTTATCAGAGAAATATCTGCCTTAACAGATGTGTAATCTGGTCTCCTGAAAGGATTGAAATCAATTCCAAATCAGAAGTAAAATCTGGTATAAATAGTAAGAAAACCACTCTTTTTGCCTTTGTTTATCAGTCTAGGGAGATAGGCTCATGATAGTCCGCTATTGGTTGACACAACTACTTGTGAGAAGCTACTGGCACACTAATTATTAGCAGAGCTGGCTAGAAAACAATTAGCGTGTGCCATGAAAAAATATAACAGATATAAAATTCAATTCTCATCATTATCTGGGACATTTTTTGATTTGTGAAAAAGAAAACACTAGCGAATGTTTGTTGAGAACACAGCAATTTTTACTAGAGACTTGATATTGCTGGTGCCATCAATTTTTCACACCACTTCAACTAAATCTAAACATTAGGGGATTCTGTTTCTGACTTGAGGAGAAGATAATAATCAACAGATCACAGACACATCACACCGAAGCCAGTGTGTTTCTTCTGGTGGACAGTGTGACAAAGTGAATTGGACATGAACTTGTTATTATGCTATGAAAGACATGGCCCCCATTCCTGACTACTTCTGAGCTGTCTGTTGCAACCTAAGTTATCTTAAGCAAGCGACTGACTGTATGTCTCAGCAACACAAGCTAACGAGGTCTTGATGAACCAAGTGTCTTGAAAAAAAGAGAAGCTGCAAGAGCAGTGAGTGAATGAGCACATCCAATCATACATGTTTTCTTTCCCTACAGCTCAGCATAAATTTTAGGGCAGGAAAAGGCCCATGGGTGTGATATAGGGCCTGAGATACTGTTTCAAATAGCACATCACAATTGCCATTCCAAAGGGAAAGTGGGTGCAGTCATCCCACCAACAAAAAGTAATTATTTCCACATTATTATTGGGAAAAGGCTTATGTGGCATATTAATGTATGGCCTGCCACAGACGTTTGAAGAATCTGTATGGATCTGAATACATAATTGTTCCCCATTTTTTTCTCACAGGACAGAGAATAAACTGGAGGTGGGAGTACGCTTGCTTTCTATTCCAAAGGTATAATATTTTCTCAGAGGCATTGAATTGTAGCACAGACTTCTCAAACATCAGCCCAAAAAGAGGAGCAACACTTTACAAGCCTGCCTGTTAAAAACTGAAGCTCCACAGCTGACAGTGGTTCTACCTCCAGGTCTGTTTGATCCGTTATGTTAGAAATGTCTGTGGCCACGTGAACTGTGGCTACTTTACATGCCCTTACGTGGAGCAATGTCAGCACTAAGGGTAGTGGTAAACATGTGGTACAGACACAATTTACATATACTCCTTGACACTGACAACATGAGTGAGATACTTAGGCCTCTGTCCAACTGTGGTGGGTTGCCCCTGGCCAGCAGCTAAGTACCCACACAGCTGCTTGCTCACTTCCCCTGCAGCAGGACAGGAGAGAGAATAGGAAAAGCCAAAGCAAAACTCAAGGGTCAAGATAAAGACAGTTTAATAACTGAAGAAAAGAGGGGAAAAAACCAAGTGATGCAAAGGCAATCACTCACCAACACCCACAAGTCAACCAATGTCCAGGCAGTCTCTGAGCAACAACTACCTTGGAAGACCAAAATCTCCTCACCTTCTTCTTCCATTAGCCCAGTTTTATTGCTAAGCATGACATGACATTATATGGACTATCCCTTTGGTGAATTTGGGTCAGCTGTCCTGGCTGTGTCCCCTCCCAGCTTCTTGCCTACCCTCAGCCTACTTAGTGCTGGTGGGGGGGAGACAGTGAGACAAAGAGAAAGCCTTGATGCTGCCCAAGCACTGTTCAGCCATAGCCAAAGCATTGGTGTGTTATCCGCACTGTTTTAGTCACAAATCTAAAACACAGCACCGTATGCACTGCTACAAAGAAAGTCAACTCCATTCCAGCCACATCCAGCACAACAATATCCCCTGAATAAAAAAAAACCTCTTTCTAGTAATTCAATGGGCAGTGAATCTGAGCTTGAAAATGTTATCATCAGCATTATTTATTTTTTTAATTTTAATGCATCAGGATTGCCGTAGGCTTTGCCTTAAGCTTTGACTGACATTTTGGCAGCCTCTCTCCACAAAATGAATCTACAGAGATCAACAAAACAGTCTGATAAACTTTTTTCTTGGCAAACATAAAACAAACCTGTACCATTTATTCTGCTTCCAGATAGACTTTTTAAAAACCTACTATGTCTCTTCTGGGGAAAGAGGAGAAAAAAGATACAGAAAAAAGAAAGAAAAAGCAAAAAAAAAGAAGAAACCTAACAGCCTAGATCCCATTTTTATTTTCAAAGGTATCTTTTGTCAGTGAAGTAAAATAAACTATTTTTCCCCCAATGAATCTTTGTTACTGGGTTTGCACATAATCTAGATAGTGGAGTTTACCAAAATCAGTTCAAAGAAATACAATGAGAAAGTGGAAAGATAATATCACTGGTGAAGAAAAGCTTTGCATTGCTCACTTCAATGAAATGAACTAAGGATGATGATAGATGCAAAGAAAAGTTTGGTTTTGTCCTAAAATGAAAGGCATCAGCATCATTTCCACTCCAGAAGACCGCAAGTGCATGGCAATTTAGGGCCATGCTCTGATCTGAGACAGGTACCATGAGAACACAGAGGAAGCACAGAGGAGTTGGGGGCTGCTGAAAGAACACTATGTTATTAAAAAAAGTTAGGCATAGTAAAATACATGCGAATAAGACCTCACCTGGGTTTTAAATTATTTTATTATACCTAAATTAAATAATCATTTCAGTCAGTAATCAACTAGCTACTTATTCTGCCTTCCCATGTTTTAAAGCCCTCAGTCTGTTTAATGATCATCACAATAAAGCACTTAGAGATTTTTGTGTTTAAATAGATTATATCAATGAGGACACTTTGACAACCCGTTGCTTGTTATTGCCTCATTCCTATTCTTCAGAGGTTGCATGGCTGAGAGTAGACTGGAGGAAAAGGTAAGCTATACAGAAAAGCTCACATGAAAAAACAGACTGTCATCGCGTCAAAATCTCTACTTCATAGGAAAAAAAATAACAAGAAAAAAAATATTTTCAGCTGCAAGACTGGCAAAAAGAAATCCATCTTCTCAATCCTTATTCAGTCTGTTCCTGCAGCCCTTATTTTAGAAACTCTATATTAGCTTTTAATAGGCATATTTCCTAAAGAGTGAGAGGAAATCATCACACACAAGACTCTGCATAGACAAAAGGAAGTTCCCTCAAATTTTGACCCAGAGCTTATAAATTGCACTCTTCCCAATGCAAGGTTGATGAAGCTTGAAATCAGATCTGCTCATTAGAGGCCAATTTCTTAAAAAAAGAACACAAGGAAAACAACTCAAAAAACCTGCAAGCTGAAGCTTTTCCTTGGCCTTTGGAAGAGTTTTTCCCACAGAGGATGATTTTTTAGAAGATGGACTTCAGAGATTTAGTCTGTGCCTTTCTAAAAGCAGCATATCTATCAAAACCACAAAGTTAATGAAAGGAAAAATGTGTAGTTATTGTTATTCCTATAATAGTAACAGCAAGATAAATTTAATCTGTTGACTTCACTGCATTAGTAGAAAGCCCACATATAACGTGGCTCACCAAACCTATGCCAGATTTACAACATTTCAGAACAGAGCACTAAAAAGCTTTTACAATTTTTTTTTTCCGGGAAAGTACCATGGATTCCAAATGATCAGCCACGGTAGCTACAATCCACACCATGAAACAGTAACGGCAACAGCATCTTTCTTTACATAGAACCTGTCCATTAATACCATAGCCCTTAGGGGCTACAGGCACCAGCACCTGGGTGGAGACCAGGCACCGCTGTCAGCACAGGCACTGCCTGTTTGGAAACCCATCAGGCCTGGAAGCAGCTTCCATGATCTGCTTGGAGGATCCTGAGTAATTAAGTGACTAAATCTTCTCCAGCTTCAGGGAAAATGACCAAAATCGGGGCCAGCTCAGTTTTCATGGCTTTTTTCCACTTGTTCTACCTGTCCTTTAATCAGGCTTTTTCTTACAGTGTTTGCTTTGCCACAGTCAGGCAACTCGTATTTTTTAGATCTTGAAGAGAGCTTTAATGGATTCAAATGATTTATCCCTGAGATTTAAAACACTTAGAAATGAAAATGAATGAGAATGTCATTTACGCATCAATATCTGATGAATGGTAATATCCTTAACTTGTTCCTTTGATCTCATATATACATCTGGAGTGGCTAGTTGTCTATAAATGGAGAGTAGTTTTGGAAAACTGCACATCACAGCTATAAACTTCCTAGAGACCACAGAAAATAGCATGACGAACAGCAAGGTGCAGAAAAGCAGATTTTTAAAATTGTAGATTAAAGTCATTATTATTAATGTTACAGGGCCTTTTGTGCGAATAAGGGTAGCAAAACCTGATCTTGTGTAAAGCCAATTTTTGCAAAAAAGAACTACAAAAAATGGAATGTAAGTACTAGAATGTGTTTCACACCTGAGGACGTCATAGAAAGTTAGGTGACAGATACAGCACTTACTGAAAATGTGGGAGGCAAATCACAGAAAATAAAGATGAAAACTGGCACTGAGTCCAAGGAATTCAATCTTAGTTTGGAAGGAAAAAGAACAAAAGTAAAAGGTTTAGAATTCAGGAATAACTTGCTTGACACAGAAGGAAAGACAGACAGGTTTTCTCTATTTTACTTTCGGCATGTGTGACAAGAGCAGTATGGGCAGTGAAGAAGCCAAAAGAAGCAAGGCACAATAGCTAAGTGTCCAAAAATGCTGGACTGGTGAAACCATTTACAACTGCTGTCAAGCCCTCCCGCTGAGCAGAGAGCAACTACTTGTTGTAGCGCTACATTCCTAACTGTCATTATACTTACTAGTAAGGGTTTGGCTATTTCCAGTTCATTTAATATGAATGCTGAAAAACATATTCTTCTTAAATGCTTCTGCATGTACAAATAGGCTTTACCTTACATACATATGACCAGAGATGCAAATACAATTTTCATCGAAAGGGATAAGCTATGTATATATGAAAAACCAAAAGATATATGATGTCTTGAATCACGTTGCCCTCATTCTCTTATGACAACAAATATTAGAATTCTTCTTGTACAGATTTTTGTCCCGATATAGAATAGATTTAGTGTGTGTTGTTTCGCATTGACAGGTTAGCAGAAGTGAGAAATCCTGGAAAGATATTGTGATCTTTGCTAGTAATATTTATTCAGCAGTACTTTAAAGTTATAGCAATCTAAACATCTAAGAATTTCTGCCACAAAAGCTGCATGTCATTACAGCTTTCTGTGCTGTTTGCTTCAGACGTGCATTCAAAGCTAGAAAGTGGAATTGGAACTCAGTATAAACGCTACCTTTCTACTTCATTGTCAAAGAAGTCATACTGAGGTATTAATTTAGTACATTCATAAGATCGTACTAACAAGTCAGTTAAGATACCACCAGGGTCATATCTACTATTAGGGGATCCTAAGCCTCTAGATAATATAAGTAAAGAATTCCTTTATGTTTGGGGCCTAAATAAAGATACTATGAAGTTCATCGATAGACTGAAACAAAATTAGTATCAGAAGAGACCTCAAGAAGTCATCTAAGCTATCCCCTTGCCCTAACAAATGAATAATAGCAATGTCATTCCTTAATGTACTTGCAAATATCCGCAGGAGACTACACAACCTTCCTAAGCAACCTACTCCAGTGCCTCATTATCCAGACCACTAGAAATGTTTTCAATTGTTTACCCTAAATCTTTCTTCCTGCAGCTTTAGGTCATCTGTCCTTGTGCTGTTCCCCAAGGACATGACATATACCTTTTGCTTGTAGCTGCCTTTCATGTACCTTTTACAAACTGTTACCGCATCCCTCTCCTCCCACCTCCCTCTCTTCTTTACAGCCAGTCTCTAAAGCTAAGCATTCCTAGTTCTTTCAGTGTCTTCTTAGATGTCATCCTTGAAGAGTTATGCAACCTTTGCCTTTCCTATGCCCCTTTATAAATGGGAAACTGTCACTCAGAATCAGTACAACAGTACACAATCCATTTTTGCAAGTGGTCACCATTAATTAACATAAACTTTCTGTGATATTAGTAGATTGAGATTCTTACAGTATCGGAGGATCTTTTAATATTGGATTTACATTATGTAACTAGCATTTGTGATCTATAAATCTTTTTTCTATTTGATACCCTATGGGGAAGCATATATCCCCTATGTTCTTTTATTTATCAAAGCAAGGTCAAATTGTCTAAAATGGATAATTAGAGAATAACATGGCCACAGGGTGTTCAGGTGTTTCTTTTAACTTAGGTAAAGGCTTCCATTAACGTAGATACCCCAATGTTATGGGAACAGCCTGTCCTTTCATGTGACACTTGGCTAATGTCACAAGTACGTATGAAATGTCTCTACTTCAGGAATGACTTCAAGAACTCAGCCTAAGATAAAAGGTCAGATAGCTAAACAATGCATGTTTTTATTTTCATTTTGTCTTTGAAGTTCTAATTCAACAGCAAAAATCTGTTAAATAGGAGTACAAGCTTTTTTTCCTATTTTTCTTGGCTCGACTTTTCTATGTATCAACACATTTAAGAAAAACCAAATAAACAGGGGAGACAAAAAGAGCTTGCAATTTCTTCAAAGTGTAGTTTGTATCCACAGCTCTGTGTAATGCTTTTCCTTTTTGAATTTTGGACAGGAGGCACTGAAAGGATTTTATCAACATGGGTCCATTTAAATGCAACTCCAGGGAGATAGGGAAGCACTGTCCCCACTCAGCAGATGGAGATTACTGAAAAAGAGGCCAAATGATTTGCCCAAAGATATACACATTAGCAGCAGTAGGTGGTACTGAAAGTCTGGGGATATTTAGAAAGCCTGACGTGAAATAAACATAAAAGAGAGAAAAAAAAAAAAGAAGTGGTGATAGGCTAATTTCCAGGAAAAAATATTTTTGTCAGATGAACAATATCTCTAGGATAAACACAGAAACCACATTAGTAGGAAAACTTCACCAAAACTGGATAAAATGCAAATGATCTAATTTTTCTGATAACGTATGGTACAATTTATTTTCTAGTAAGTAATTTCTAACAAATGTGGAATGTTCTTTCATGTTCTAAAGTGCTTTTCTATCATCTATTATAGAATTAATTTAAGATTTATTCACTGCTAAAATATGCAGAAAGTCCTTAAAAAAAAGAGAAAGCATGGGAGTTCTTCAGAAATAAGTTTATCTTTGTACCGGTATTGTCACTACTTTTAAACTGACAATCTTAAATAATTCCTACATATGACAAGCTGCAATTCCACACAAACCAACCCAAATCATAAGAGGTTTTGGTGTATTTCTTATGTCCTTTTCACATTTGAAAATACTGGTACAGTACTTCCCCGTTATCCTTTTTAGTTTTGAATTACAGTGGCCCATTTTGTTTCAGCCAGATGGAGATGTAGTGACTTGCTGTGACCCAAACACAAAGCAGAAGCACTTTGACCTTAAGAAGAAAGACTCAGTCAAGCCGTCAGCGAGGGGACCTAGTTATCTCTCCCTTTACCTGGGCACAGGAGGTTGCTGCTTCCATTTGTTTCCCCTTTCATTTAGATCCTGTGAAGGCAGCGGGCATTTATTGCTCCCATCCTGAAATTACTTTCGTTGGTGTGGAATGCATATCCTTGTAAGAGAGGTTGTAGATGCCCCATCCCTGGAAACATTCAAGGTCAGGTTGGAGGGGGCTCTGTGCAACCTGATCTAGTGGAAGATGTCCCTGCTTGTTGCAGGGGGGTTGGACAAGATGACCTTTAACAGTCACTTCCAACCCAAACCATTCTATGATTCTATGATAAAACGAGATGCCAAAATACTACAGACTTATGAATAAACCAAAGTACAACACAGTGAACAAGCATCTGGTTCTCTTCTAACATTTAAGCTGCCTGTCGGAAAAGGACCTGGGGGTGCTGGTTGACAGCCGGCTGAATATGAGCCAGCAGTGTGCCCAGGTGGCCAAGAAGGCCAATGGCATCCTGGCCTGTATCAGAAATAGTGTGGCCAGCAGGAGTAGGGAAGTGATTGTGCCCCTGTACTCGGCACTGGTGAGGCCGCACCTCGAATACTGTGTTCACTTTTGGGCCCCTCACTACAAGAAGGACACTGAGGTGCTGGAGCGTGTCCAGAGGAGGGCAACGAAGCTGGTGAAGGGTCTGGAGAGCAAGTCTTATGAGGAACGGCTGAGGGAACTGGGACTGTTTAGTCTGGAGAAGAGGAGGCTCAGGGGAGACCTTATTGTGCTCTACAACTACCTGAAAGGAGGTTGCAGCGAGGTGGGTGTTGGTCTCTTCTGCCAAGCAACTAGCGATAGGACGAGAAGAAATGGCCTCAAGTTGCGCCAGGGGAGGTTTAGATTGGACATTAGGAAAAATTTCTTTACTGAAAGAGTGGTTAAGCATTGGAACAGGCTGCCCAGGGAAGTGCTGGAGTCACCATCCCTGGAAGTATTTAAAAGAGGTGTAGATGAGGCGCTTAGGGACATGGTTTAGTGGGCATGGTGGTGTTGGGTTGACGGTTGGACTTGATGATCTTAGAGGTCTTTTCCAACCTTAATGATTCTATGATTCTATGATTTTCTAGAGTTTAAGTATCCCAGGGACCAAGATACTGAAACGCTACTGCAGAGATGGAGGAGACTTCAGGTGAGACCACAACATGGTAAACAAGGGTCCCCCTTCTAGGGTTAAAGACCTAAACTATGTGAACGATGGTATGTCATATATTTGTGTCCTGATATTGCAATACAACTTCTACACATTGTTGAAACAGAACAGCAACAGGCAAGACACCGTAGGATCTTGCACATCAAAATAAGCAGGATGTGATGGATTTTTAAATGAGCAGTTATTAAAAAAAAAAAAGGCAAAGAGATAGGAAATGTTTGTTGTCATACTCTGCATCTCCTAAGGGACTTTCACTCATTTTGTTTCTAAAAATAGCATCAGCAGAGATTTGTAGAAAAAGATAGGGCTGTCTACCACCTATCAGCTTCCACTTCAAAATGAGTAAAATAAATCCTCCTGTCTAAAAGAAAGCACATTTTGTTTGTGTCACAGCACTATAAGAGGTATTAATTTATCTTCATTAAAAAAAGAGAGGACCATATCATCTTACTATGATGACTTCTTCCAGTCACCTCAACTAGCAAGGACTGAGCTTAAACTGGAATCTGTGAGTGTGAAAGGGAATAATTTACTCAACTCGGTATTTGTAAAAGCACATCTGGAGGAAGGAAGGGTCATTCCCATTGTGGGAGGAAGTTACATACAGTTTCATGCTCACTGTTCCATTTCAAATACTGGAGAGCTGTTATTTCTGCCAAAGCACGCAGTATTCCAAGCCAAAAACTGCTAGGAAAACACAATGTGTTGGTAAAACAAGGCCACTGACTGCGCAACATGGGAATATATTTTCACGAGTGGAAGAGAGTCAGCTATGGCCTAGAAATATATCTTAGGATCATATAGTCATCCATGTGAAATAACAAAATATAATTAAAGCTGTTATTTGCATCTGTAATGTTCATTAATTTTAGTTTTTCTTCAATGTTTTGAATTTTGACGAGAGAGAGGGAAGCTCTTATGTTAAGTTTAGCAAAATTCTTGTTTATATTGTCTCATGGCTTCTAGGAAAGCCTCAGTTCCCCTTGCATTCCCTGGGACATCTGTTCTGAAGATGTAAGCACTGGAGCAGTAAAAAACTGTACAATAAATATCTAGCTATGTATTCTAGTTGACAAGGAAAATCTTCATCAAGAAGACTCATACTGCAAAGAGCAACAAAACATTTCCGGAAGCTTCTGGCCCTTTCATATCAATCTACATTGTGAACCCTTAGCAGGTACTAGCTTAAGAAATGCTATACATAGGAAGGTTTTGGGGTAAAGATGGTAGGTCTAATGATTAGACTTGATCTTCAAGCTAAACAGCTTATGGCAGTAATGGCTGACATGTTCCTAAGTAATTGCTATCTGTGTAGGTTATTCCAGGCAGACAAAATTACTGACTTGATATAACATTTCTTGCTTAATGAATGGCCAAGATTTAAGTGACTGGCAGTTTAACATCTCTCTTATTTCCTTCAAAGACTGTGAAGGAAAAGAAATAATGTTTCAGTTTGTAATGTGAAAAGCTGACACAGAGCTGTCAGACATTTCATTTCAGCTAATCCTCCCTAGGAAGCATAATGTTGTGTGAGCTCTGAATTCCCTGCGAGTTTATCGATCTCACATTTGCCAGATAAACAAGTGACATCAGCCCTGCAGACTCATCGCCAGGAAGTAAAATGGCAGTTTCTAGCATCCAGAGCAGGTTGGTTGGTTTGTTTGTTTAAACTGAATGAGCACAAGATGCTGAAGGTGCCTCAGCAGATACAGAATACAACAGCTGCCAGGATGTAACCTCTTACCTCAGTCACTAGCAAGCTGAAGACAATCTCATGGAAGAGCTGTTTATAAATGCCAATTTTTGTATAATGAGTGCAGGTCACTTGGTGATGAAGTAGCCCACGCCATTTGTTTTAACTGCAGTTGACAACACACTGCTTAATTGACTAGAGCTAATCCAGCACGATGTACTCACACATGAATATGTGGAAGAAGCAGCTTCCTGAATATTTAAATGGACAATGTCAAGGCAGTCACAAATACCGTATTACATTAGCATGACTAATACAGTTTGCTATCTGGAATTACAGAAAAAAAATCTCATTGCTGAGTACTTTCTGTAGCCTATTAGTACTTATTTAGCATCCCCTGTCTGCCCCCATTCTCAGAAATGCTGCTCATTTATCAGCAAAAGGTCTGTGCAGCCTAGATTCTCAGTAAGCCAGAGCAACAGAGACCTGCTCTCATACATCATGGAACTTATTAGCCATGTATGTATCTTTCCCCAGCTTCCAAATGAGCTGGACCAATTTCTTACACAACTCACAGGTGGGAGTGAAAGGCATATAGAACAGTGTATTGCCAAATATATGTAGTTCAATTACAACAAGTAGGGCAGCACAATTACAAAAATATGGTGGATAACTAACTGCTTGAAGAATGTGCCTTCAGACATGAGCTGTTCTCCCAGTGCAAGAGTGAAGCATAAGCAGACAGACGATAAAATACATACATAAGCATGTCAGGTGTAACTCCACACTTCCATTTAGGATGGGATGTATTTCTTTGAAGGGAACTGAGCCTAAAACCCTCAGACTCTACTTCACACTGAAAACAGAATGAAAAAAACTTGTCAGCATTCTCTTGCTAACTTAAAGTTGCTTTGAAGAGCAGTCCGTGGCACAACTGTTGAAAGACCTCTCTCTCTCTGTGGACACAACTGGAGAACAAGTTCATTGCTTCTATTATTTCCTCGATTCTAAAGCCTGCTGCAGGAACATTTTAATAGGAATCAAGAAAATGGCTTTTTTAGACACTATTTTATCTACATCCTTATATCACTGAAAAAGAGGATTTTTGTCTCTCCAATAATCTTTTTGAACTATGTACTGCAAGTTTTGTTTTGTTTTGTTTTTCCACAATATTTGATTTCATTAGCTACTTTTCCTAGGGAAAAGATTTACCCTTCTACTTCTTGAACATTTTCTGATTGTTCAGTTGCATTATGCTGCAATTTTTGTTTGTGAAGTTTGTTTCAAGTCAGTTTCTTAAGTGGGAGCAGTGTAGTTCAATATGGGAAGCATACTGTGCTCACAGGGGGACATTCTTTTTGATGGCTTCATATTCAGTTACTATTCTTTTCTGCAAATGCCTTTTGACTTGTACTGTTTTTACTGTTTCCTGGTTTCATGTCCATTAGATTTCTGTTGACTTTTTCAAATATGTTCTTTCACTATGCAGGAGAATTTGCTATGAGCCACTTTTTCCTACACTTGCTCTCAGTAAGTAGCATCTACTTTCCCAACAAGTCCCCCATTGTCTCTGGCATTGTCTGTAGTGTCCTGCACTAATGCCACCGATAGTACCCTCAAGGTCAAATTCCTTGACCTCCTGCACTGTCAGAAGGCCAGGAGCACCAGGCCTTTGTAGGACTTTCCAAAGGGGTCATAGACCACTAAACAATCTGCTACATCTGAGCATGTCAACATAATCCCACACAGCAGTCCAGCACTGTTTGCACCTTCTTACCACACCAGAGAGTCTCCAGGCCCTCACACACTGCTTGCAGCAAAGACTCAGAGCTGGTGACAGAAATGGGAAAGCAGCTTGGAAAAGGTCCTCGTCACCCACTGAATGGACATGGCAGATACCCATACCTCTGACCCCTGAGGATACTTCCAGAGGGGACAACACAACATCTAGCACTTATTTACAGCTCATCTTACCATGTTCACACCAACAGGCAGTCTAGAACTTCCACTAATCAGGGAGGATCCCACGAGATAGGATTGAGTTGCCTTCCTCAGAGAAGACCATCACACTACCCTACTAATGGTCCCCATGTAGCATTGTACATCACTAGCTCCTCTCCCAGATCACCTGGCTGCCAGATGTCCTATATCTGGCCCTGGGCGCAGAGATATGAGATAGCTATGAACACAGCTACAGCCCCACAATGAATAGCTAAACCAGTACAAGACAGTATCGCTCCCCTTCTGCACAAGCAGCACAGCACTGAGCTGGGTTCCTGTCCACTTCTGTGGATCCTGCTGGAACAGGCTTCATCCTGGGAAAAGGAAGCCCTCCACTTTAAGACAATATTCCTCCATTTCAAAAAAGCAGAGCCACTAGCTCTTTCCCCCTTTGGCTCCTTCAAATCTCTGTGCTCGTTCTAGGGAGACATTTCTGACTCATGCTAGGCAAACAAATACATACCGGGGGTGACTGAGTAATGAAGCTTCATCCAACAATGCTCTTCATGCAGGTGCGATGCACACAGTTCCCTCAAAATATTCCTAGAGAGACCTACTCCTTTAGAGGCTTCCTTGCTCAGATCCATACAAAAGGCTAGGGTCTGTCTTCTGACAGTTGCTTGCTAATCTCCATACTGCTTTTGCCAAGTCATTTCGATTTATGTTCTTAACATCAAAGTCTCCATACCTTGAGAACTAAAGTAAAAATTTCATAGCTATCTTCTACTGACAATTTTACCAACTCATTTTGAGTGAAAGATTTGGGTGGGGTATTCCAAAGAACTATTATGAAACGAAATTTTAGTGAAACTCAACTGGAACTTCTAGAAACTACTTAGAAAAGGCTCAAATCTAAAAGGTACACCTGAAAAATAGTGAATTCCTTAGGGAAACTAAATCAGAGCATTATCACCTCTTATAGATCCATATTTAGCATTCATGTTTTGTACTGGGTGAACACAAGACAAAACTTGTGAAATAATTGAACATCAATTGGTCCCTAATGAAGCTCAAGCCAATGCAACTACCAAAGATTTCTTTCCAGATATTGTACTGTACTCTGCTGTCTCAATACTGACATCATTTCCAATGATAATAAACATGATTCCAACTTACAATAAGACATAATTTATAACATAAAATAATTGCAAGTTACAGTAAGACAGAATTAAAATTATTTTTCCCCTGTTAATGGCTACATCTTAACAGATGGATTAAGAAACACAGACACCAGAATTTGTTCTATTTCTAATGCAAACTGCTAAGAGGCATAGGAGATACTTCTTGTATTCCCCACAAAGGACAAAAGGATGGAATTCTGGTAATTTATAAAAGATACCCACATTTTCATAAGATCGAGCCTAAAGAATAAAAAAAAAGTGGTATGCTATGATGGACTACCTGCATGTCCTGTCATGCATGAAAGGTGCTGGTCTGTTTTTCATGCACTGGGAATGCAGAGAAGAGTTCAACATCTCTGTGACGATCCCTCGTGTGATTAGAGTCTTAGCACTTCACCTGCCCTGCAGGGTGGGAAACTTTGACAAGAAATATATATTAATGAATGAAGTTTATTCTCTAGGGCCCAAATTTCTCTACTAGACAGATAATGGCACAGGGTGGTGTATCCATAGAATGTAATTCTGAGTCTACCTGAGTGAAAATGAGAGTCAGGTGTTATTCTTTTGATATAGACTAGAAATAAATAAAAGCAAACAGATTTTACTATCGTAGGCTCAATGTCATACTTGGCAATGTTTTTACTCTTGGCAGCAGTGAAGGCCAAGGTGAGGGGGTCTGAATATTACCAATGCTTGCATGAAGCTGGCAGAAAGGGCTACCTAGATTACCTAATGATGTGTGCTTTGCAGTTAATGAGCCATTCCTCAATTTTGTCTATTTAACAGAGGAAAAAGAAGTTACTTTGAGAAGTGCATTTGTCATGAGAGGATGAGTGGTTTTGATGCTTACTGTCACAAAAACATAGTATTGGATGTAAATACATACATACATAYGCAGTCTAAAATGTATTTTTTTTCTCTTTTACTGAGCATAGTATTAATAAGACACAGACCATTATGGTCATATATTAAACATTTTTTTATAACATATGCTGTCTTTGAAGTTACAGAAAGGTAATTTTGTGACATAATTAATGAACTTTGCCTTAGGTGTGCTAAAAAATGTATAAGTACTGTAAGGTACTACCAATTTCTTCATTATGGTAGCTAAGTTGCATTTACTGTGAAAAACCCCAGAATATCCTTGTAATACTGAATTACAATTCTCAGGTGACTGATCCTTAATGAAATATTCTAGAATTTGCTTTACCTGACTTATTCCTTTGATAACACCTATAACTGCTTAGTCCACAAGCACAATTAAATACAAAGCAATCACATATATCCATTTATAATATATACAGTTTCATATATATACATCTCCCCCATATACTATATAACAATATATATGTGTATATTTTTCCCTAGAAGCCTATTGCTAACAGTTTTTTTCAGGGTCTTGCAATTTCTTTCCACTATGGAAGAGAAGCTATTAAAAAAAAGGATATTGAACCTCATGGCAGAAGACATGCCAACTTTCAAAAAGAAAAAGTTTTAAGACCAACAGACTGCTGAAGTTCTTCTCATAAGGCCTTTTCTCCTATTCTTACAAACAGAATGTTACAAAATTGCTTTCACCTTTGCAGGAAGAGACCAGAATTGGTCTTGAGGGTAACAAGTTTGTTGGCCACCACCAACCAACACAAAATAGTGTCCCAAAAGGAAAGACGTCAACCAGGCTCAAACCCACAGGAATTCAGCCTGCTGTTCCCTAGGCAAATCAAAGGCTCAGCTCATTACAGTTGATGTCCACACACATAAAAATGCACGCGCACACATACGTATGCTTTGAAGTTCTGCTTGTTTCATATGCTGTATTATTGTGAGAGACTAAATCACTTTCCACTTTAAAGATAATAAATACAACCTGCTTATAGGGCTAAGCACTCTAAAGACGCAAAGATTTGTCTGCAGTATGAAGTACCATTGATAGACACCCTTACATGTGGTTAAAATTCTGTGTAAGTTTCCACACAGTAGTTAATACAATTTAATTTTTCTAATTTTATGAGTAAGGCAGAAGCTGAAAGATCTAGATAGTGCAGCAAGATATTACCAATAGGTGTTAAATGAAACATAACTGTATCACACTTTACTATTAAATGTTCTGGTCAGTGTCTCAAAACATTTTTCTTATTTTATAATAGCTACAATTTACCAAAACGGAAAACAGAGTGTTAACACAATTGTTGCCAGGGTAAGAAACAAGACTGCAAGTCAGGAGACTGAGGTTTAACTCTGGGATGTGCTAGCAAGTAAAAACGGGGGGGGGGGGCGGGGGGAAGAAGAAGAAATTGCCTTAAAAGGCAGTTCCCATCATTCATATTTTTGCATCCACACTGTGTGTGGTTCCCAGCCATCCTGCAGCTGTGCCTCACTGCCTGCCCCTTTTTCTTCCCCTAACCGTGGCAGGTCATAGGTTCAGTGCTGCTCCCTCCTCCCAAGGCCACGGCAAGCTTGCCCTTCTGAGAGTATGTGAAGCAACAGCCAGCGTGGCCTGGTAAACAGCTGACAAGGTGTGTGAGAGCCCAGTAGCCCCAGCTTTGCACTATGCCAAATCTGAAGGAAGAATATAAATCCCTTAGAAATGCAATGATTTATTCTTCAAATTATGGCGGTTTATAATTGTGTTACTGAATTGAGACAAAAAGCAGATGGGAGCCCTTATTGGACCACAAATTTAATTCCATTACTTGAATTTTCTGGTTCATTAGGACATCAGAGTACCCCATCTAACTGAATACAGGATTTCTTGGAAAATTTTCCCTGATGGGGGGAACCAGGGGAACCCAAAACTGCATTCAACACCTTTACTTGCATAATTTGGGTGGTCTTCTGTCAATTTTAATCCTCAGAAGTGCTTGAGTAAAGCAGGAACATGTATTTTGGTATATTGTTCCCAAATAATGCTTGCTAATTGTTTGCTATATCTACAAATATATATTTGCAATTTATTTGCTAACATAAATTATTATGAGAGCAAGTCTTTTTTCTTATAAGGGAGAAATGAGAACTTGGTCCCAGCTTTTCTCTACCTACTTATTTAAGCAGAAGATTAACAAAATCTCATTCATATGCCAATTAGCATATATTTAGCAGCAGCAATTTTACATAGCTCACAGCTTGTGTCCAAAGATCAATCTTCACTTATTTTGGAAAGAATGCCAACTAGCCTTAGTAATTTAAGTCATCCTAATACTACACAGATTTTTCCATTTTATTGGGCTCACAGAGCATTGACGATGATCTTTATTACTATAATAGTCTTTCAGAAAAATCCACATTTTTCTCTGGACTCTGCAGTAGTGGTTTCAGGTAGTATTTGTTATCRTTATAAAGTTTTCATGTTTTAGGAGAATTACCACCTCCTATAACAGATCCTGTAGGATTGAATTTATGCAGAATTCACAATGACAAATAACAACCAAAATAAACAACTTTCTTGCCTCAGGTTACACATTTTACCTTCAGCAAGGCGCAAAATTCAGCAAAACACAGCTACAGTCCCTCAAAGAGTGGCTGACACATTACTATTTGTATGAATGATTATGCAAAGAAACAAAAGCAAGTTGACATCTCAGCCACATCTAACATAAAATGTTAAACAGCACAACCAGGTCTTCCTCCACTTAGATACACTAAAGCTTTTATCTATTCTTATTTTCCAGTCTGCCTTACTCCACCAGAAAGCAGTACATTTCCCAGAAACCGTGTTCTTCCAATAAACAGTCTGAAGTGCCTATTATCCTAGCAGGATTCCGCCTTTTGAGAATGAACGCATGAGGTTTTGTTTACCAGGTTCAGGGTAAAGGGCACCTGTAAGAGAATCAGTAGAACTGGCTCTGTACTTAGCTTTCTAATTACAATCAATTTTTGAGACAGTTTTCGCCTGGCAGGCAGGCAATAGCTTTGGTGTGGAATTCTTGAAAGAAGAGAGCGCCTCTGCAACTATACCACGTGCATGTGTGTAAATAAATTCAAATTTCACTTACATAACAATCATACTTTGCATCACTGGATTTGCCTTTCTTGGGAAGCTCTTCCTGCAAGGCTCCTGATACCTTCTCTCAGTTGGCATGTTGGCAATATTCCTTACCAGTGCCCTTTCACTGAAAAAAAGAAAATAAAAGGTAGTATTACATTCTTATTTCTTTGTCTTTGCATAACTCTTTAGATAAAYCAAATGTTAAACATTATTTTTATAAAGTCTACAATCTCAAAGCTTCAGGCATGTAGTGGAGATCAAGTTCTGCTACTGTCTGTCAACATCCTTTGCCTCATAAAGCATCTCAAGCCAGCTCAAGCTCTATTTAAACTGTTTTTATTGCTCCCTAAATGTAGTTTTACTAACCTGCTTTTTAAATTACAATTGCCCACTGGCCTGCCCRCTTGTGGTTAAAAACTTCAATCCATTATTCAGAACAGAATCATGCAAGCATTATTATTAACAAGGGAGAAGACACTGTTTCAGCAGTGCCATTTAACCTCCTCCTCCATAATATATGGTTAGCTAATGACTGGCAGCTTAAAGAATAATGGAACTGTTAATATTTGAGGCCATCCTCTCTGTCTGCTGTCTATCACAAGTACTAGAATGATTTAAATGAAATACTTTATGTGACTAGAACACATTTCAGATGATATAATGAAACACAGCTATTGCTGGTTGAATGAATCTATCATTTATAAAGTTAGGCTTAAGTCCACCTGTTCTCTGAGGGTTCAATTTTGCCCTAAATTACACCTGGGTAATTCTACTGCTGTGAATTTTATGATAGGACGTACGTTAGGGGAATATTTGATCCTCGCAAAGTATTTTTGCTAAGCTTTTTGAAAAATCAATTAAATTCCAATAATTTTTCAAACTTTTTAAAGAGAGCCAATTTGTAGAAAAACTATTGTAGAAAGAAGTACTGCTGGTTTAATAAGACAGTTACACAAAGTAATGTGAAATGGATTCTTGTAAAAGATTTTTCTCAAATGCAAAAGATTTAGTTCAAAGGAGATTGAATCAAAAAGGATCTACCAGAAACAAAGTATTAAAACTCTCTTTTTTCCCCAGAGAGAAAAAACCTCTGCACTCGTAGCATTTCGTATTAATAGTCCTAATTTAGTTATGAAGTGTTGCAGAAAGTTCTGCACCTTGAAATGTATGGGGTATGTGGATTCAATGTTCAACAGCCATTTCTGGGTTGACCCTACTACATGATTACTCTGGAGTTTTAAGACATAAGACATAACACTCCAATTTATTCTTGCCAGTGCTATCTTTCCAGTTCAGGCTTAGGAGCATAAGCAGGCTTTTTTTTTTTTTTCCCCTCCCCTTTGCTATGAAAAGCCAAACAGAATATCAATATAGAAAACATATTTCAAATTAAACAATGTTGTTAAGTATTCACAAGACTCCCAATTACCACTGTATCCAAGTGTGCTTGCTGTCAATATATATTAACTACAAAATTGATAGAAGAATAGAGTTGACCCAGAAATTGTCAGAACTTGTGATCTTTGTCAATTCAACTGAGTGACAGGCTGAATCGTGTAAATAACTGCACCCTCCACCATTAAAAAAGAAGATCATTTCAGGTCAGTTGAAGCAAAGCTTTTTTATTTTCTCCTGGAAAAAAACTCGAAGTTCTCCCTGGTCAACCAAAGTTTTGCTTAGTCTGTGGGTTTTTTCCAAATTATAAAAAGTGAAACACTTCTAAAACATGTTTTGAAATTTATTTTCAGCTTTTTTTCAAAGGGAACGTTTACCAATCTGATTCAAAACTTTTGGGTTTTTTTCACATGACTAAATATTTATTTTGGTGAAAACTTTTCAAATGAGAAAAATTGCCTGGCTTTTCCTTCTAGTTGTCTTCTTGAAGAATATTCTGTTTGGGATTGCTTAACTTAGAATTTACACCACAGAATAACACACACAATACAAGCAGTAGTCTTAATAACCACCAACTAGGAGGTTGGTCAAGGAGCAGCCATTGAAATGAAACCCTCAGAAAAAAAGTTCTGAAGTAACCATGGTTCTGAACTAACTTGCACAGAATGTGAAAATGGATCTTTATGACTTCTTAATGAAGTCGTTTTCACTTCCGTGAAAATGCTGAACTTGCCTGCCATGTATACAGAGTATCTAGAGCACACAATACTCTTTTCAAAAATCTTGTAACAGAAATCCTGTTTTTGAAATAGGACTGTTTCTTTTGCAAGCATGGCAGAGACACCAAAAGCTTCCAGTCTCTAAGGATACATTTTACTAGGAGACAGAAATCTCATTTTAGAAGAGAACTCTTCTAATGAAATGCCAGACCTTCTGGGCTCTCTTCTAGCCAATGACTTTTAATGGCTTTCCAGCTTGAACACCCTCAAGACAATTCCGCCTGAGTTTCCAGGAAAGTCTTGTTCTTACTGTCATTTCTGAAGCCTGATCTTGTGTTTGCTCCTCACTTCGTGCAGGCCCCCTACTTCCTTTAGAAATCTCCCAGTCTGCAACTTTTGCCACAAGCTCCTTCCTTGCCTGGCCTTTCCTGTATTTCTGGAGATTTTCCCATCTGAATGTGCTCAGCTGCCCTGAGCAACATCTCACTCCTCAGAGCTTTCCACCTGCCCTGGTGCACCAGGGCAAGACAATTGGACAACCTCCTTCCCACTGACTAGCTGCTCCTTCCCACCACCCTCTCATGTATGTCCTGAGCCAACAAATGTAACAGCTTTATTACTTATCATGGCCTGCAGTATTGGAAGCCTGAATCAATTGCCTCAATTGGAAAGCTTTGCTTCTGACCCCCCACCTACATTATTATACTTGCGGCTGTTCTGTAACACCCACAGTAATCTTTGATTAAATATAGTATGTGCTGATCTTCCATTTATTACCTGCTAAATTTTATTTGTTTGCCAGCTGGTTGTTTCATGGAATTGTGTGCAGATTACCTGGGTATGTTTATGTATCACAACTTCATCAGCAGAAGGAGCATTCCTACAGTTTCCACATATGTTAGCAGTGGCAGAGACAGTGGAAGATTTTTTCTTTGGCTTCCAGGACAAGGTTAAAATCTGACCTGAAAAGGACTGAATGCTAGAAGTCTGTGAAGTACTTGGTGGCTATTTCTAGATGTTTCTGCGGAGGAGGCCTCCTTCAAAAAAGGTGAAAATGCTCTTCTAGTTAGCTCAAAAAAGTACAAAAAAATATCTGTAGGTCCTCCCATTACTATATGAAAAAAGTTGTAAAGTTTTATCTACTATTTGTTAATGTAAACTACACATACTGTTGAACAAGCTATTGCATTTTCTGAAATGTCTGGAGTCCTTTAAGGCTCTAGGCTGTTTCCAAAAGACAGAATTTTAGGAGCAGATAAGGCTAGTTAATAAAAACCAGAAATTCACAACTCTCTTCTGAATTAAGAAGTATAACATATAGCTTCTATGAATTATATTTATGGGCCTCAAGTTGACCTTTTATTCCAAATGGCAAGTTTGAAAAGTTTGGACCAATGAAGATAATTATTGATCTATCACCTTACGGTCCCTTGAAAAAGATGTGTTTGTGATTTTAGACTTGTTCAAGTAGTTTCAAAGTACATGATCCTGAGAGATGCTGAGTACCCAAGGATTATAAATTGAGCATTTGCTCTAGCTAATATCCTCAATACAATCCTTTTGTTTTCTTCTGGTTACTCCATTTTTTTTTTTTTTGGCTTGTTTCATTCCAAGCTTGTAACAGGCTTACACTGTCACACGCTAAATATATCATTACATGTATTTTTTATAAGAAAAAGCTTCTTCAAGTGGCTTCTGCTTTGACCTACAGTTATCTCATATAATTTTTCTATTCTCCATTAAATTTCATGGAAATCACAGTACTGTAGTTAATCACTCAAAATATATATACACACACACACACACACATATATATGGAAAGCAGACAGATGCTGGTTTGCTTTCAGCTATTTTATGGGCTGGGTTGTGTCATAGGTGTTTTGACTAAGCCCATGTAATTTGGGTGGCTTATTAATATGACAGTGCTTAGTATTGCCTCTCCCACTCTCCCAGTGTACCTCAGCTTCTTTGCTTCAAATTATAAGATATCCTGTAGCTCAATATCCATAATATATGAGCTCAACCTTGACATGATGACAGCGCTGCACAGAGTCCTATAGTTGATAGGATGCTAAGAAATGGTATTCTTCTTCCTTCCCATGGGGCACTTTCCCATCTCAGCATGCAACCAACTGCTGACAAGACGGTTTATATGTACTGACACCAAGCACAGCTAGCTACCTAAAAGAAAATTAAATCTCACACTGAGAAAGGACCCACTATCAGTTAAGCTTGCAATGAGCTGTAACTGTGCCAAGTACCATCATTAAGAGCCAATTTTTGTTTTTTATTGTTGTTCAGTTCAAGAGATTCCTTCTCTAAGCAATGCATGCCCCTGAAGAAAAGATTAGGATTACACAATGCTGCTACTAATTTCCAGTTTTCTCATGTATAGTCATAAACTTCGGAGCAAAGACATCCAACTGCTTGGGGAGGGAAGCAGGTAAAATGGTGATAAGAATGAAAATGGCAGTAGTAACCTGGAAAATCAAGCAATTGGTGTGGAATAAGTGCAGTCTGAACAACTGAAGAAAACTCCAGAGCTAATTAGGACTTGTGGGCGAGAATACAGCGACAAAGAGGAACTCCATTTCACAGCAACTTCCCTCATTTCAGAATATACTTTTATTCCTCATTTCTAGAGTCAAACTTTTCAAATGCTTTCATGAAAATAGTTTTTTTTCCCTGATTGAAACAGAAGGCTTTTTAATTCATTAAGGTGTGAAGATGTACCAAGATTTCTCCTTCAATACAGGGATTGTGCAAGACAAACTTCAAATATCTCTCCACCTCATTCAGAATGATTTGGTATTAAAAAAATCTTCTGCTTTGAATCTGATGACAAGCAGAAAATAAACAAGAGACTCCCTTCTCCTGGGCTAGCACCCCAGCTGCACAGACACAGAGGTTTTGTTAAAACCAGTATATCAGCATATTTAGGTGGTAGCAAAGCTCCTCAAATCAAATCCAATTTAAAGCCTTCCAACTAAAGTGGTAATGTTTTGGTTCATTCTCAATTTTCCAGATTTTTGAAAGTAAAAAGGGAGAGATGAAGAATTCACAAATTTTACAGAATTATATTTTTCAGTGATAAGTGACACAAAACAGCATCTGCAGTTGACACTTAACAAAAACATTTATTTCATGTCAAAATTCTTTCAAAATGATGTTATGCACTTTTTTCTTTTGACATTTCTAAAATGGTGCAGAAATTTTCCAATAGAAATTCTAGCATTTGCTGTATGAAAATTCTATGAAGGAAAATGCCTGTTTCTTAAAAAATATGTATCTTTTAAGAAATTTCACGTGGAAGGTTTTTTGTAAAGATATTCTGATTCTACTGCCATCAGCATTGAAATCCTTAGAAAATGCAGCCAGAAGCCTGAATTACATCATATTGAACTTGTCTAAACTGTGTTTTAAAATTTWTTTCATTATACCGGTGCAAACACTTCTGTGCACCCATTTAAATAATTTTAAATTTGATCTATATTGATTTAGAACAAGTCAAATCCTTCTCAACTTAAAGGAAGTCAATACAGGACAGGTTTCATTCACTTGATGGCTCCCTGAACAAGAGTTTAATAAAATCAATTTAGCACCCTAACTTGATTAATCAGTGCAATCTCACAAGCAGCCAAACCATCAGAAGTAGAGGAAGTGGCACTATTTTATCGTCTGAAAATATACTAGTAGAAAAAAGACAGCCGATAAAAGAGATGAGGCTACTACAAGATGCAATTGCACATATGCATCCTATGCTATGACGCACCAAAAGCCAACCATTAATTTCTATCATCAGATATCTACCTGCCTCTGCTCTGGGAGTCTGAAGTTATGCACTCACAGGAAACTGCCATATCTGTAATTAGCCCATGATTAACAAAGCTGTGTATGACTTTTCTAAAAATAAAAGAGTGAATGGTATTTCAAAACTGTGCAAAGGGGTGGTATGAAAGAACCAAAGGAAAGACATGGAACTCCAAAATACTACCCCTCTGAATTTAACACTCTTGCTCAGATCCAGGAGTTTCCTGATTATAAACCAAAAACAAATAATCAGGAAAAACATAATGCAGTTCACTAATATACTTTAAAATGATACAATAGGCAATAATGTTTGATTCAACACAACTGCCTGTAAGTTGGTGGTTAAGCCCTTGGCCCTGGTTTTCTCATATAAAACAATGCTGCCAAGAGAACACATAACAGATGCTAAATACGCACATGTCTCGCACACAGCTTGAATTTGTTCGTCACTGACTTCCTTTGGGATAAAAGAGATATTGTCAAAATGATAATGATGGTGTAAACATTTTGGCCACTTCAAGCATTTTCTGAATGCCAGATAAATTCAGAATAATTTGTAGCAGTAGGCTTGCCAGAACATCAGCTGAAGCCTTCATTATAGCTATTCATATCCCTATAATAAAGGTTGCATCTGCAATTCCATTATAAATGCTCTTTCAGAGGGTTTGATAATTTGGCTGCAAAAAGTATTTTTGGCTGAAGCTTGGCATATAAGTTGTCTTAGATATAATTTTTAAAGTTCGTTTTAAACTGTTCAGCTGTTTTCTGCATAAAGATGGAAGAAACAAAGATGTTTTAGCTGGTTTAAATTGTTCTTTTTTTGTCCTACATAAAAAAGCACCAATTTGTTTCTTTTGAAGTACAAATTATGTTAAGGAAAAGAAAAACCAAGAGGCACATACACTCTAGTGCATATTTACACTTAGATACATGCTAACTACATATACTCTGGTTAACTGTGGCACGATCCGGATGTCAAAGGTTAAATGATAGGGAAGAAATTCCATGGAGGAATGGTGACACAGAAAGTCACTCCAGCTTTTCACCTTCCCAAGAAAGGGTAACATTGATAAAATCACCAGCCTGAGGTCAAGTAATGTGCTTCTAGAAAACAGAGTGTAATGGGACAGTCATTTTATAAATGTAGTTATAAAGGAAAAACTTGACAAATCATTCAGGTTTAATTTAATCACAAAATCAGTAAACTGACTTAGGAAATCATCTACTTTGATAGCACTGATCTTTTGTAGTGCCTGGAAGACCCACAACCTTTCATGGATGTTTATTTTTCACCCTAACCTTCTTAGGTAGAAAAGTACCATCTACTTTTTTAAGGACGGGAGCTAAATAGATTCCAGCAGGTTTATCCCAATTATGAGCTCAAAAGTTGGAAAGTGGATGAAAGCCCACAAAATGTCAGAATCCCTACATCATAACAAGAGAAGGACAACACTGGTTTGGTCCAAACTTAAAATCTACTAATGCCACACACAGAGTCATTTGTAAAGAAAAGACAAACGGACATTAGAAATTCAGTGGACCACGATATTTGTGCTGGAAATTAGATCTAACAAGGTAGATGAAGTAATGTAGACATGATCCATTCTATCTGTAATTCTCCACTTGGGTCCTTGAAGGATTTTCAGAGAACAGGGCAGTACAGTATGGGAGGACTGAAAGGGGCAAGCTTCCCTTTCACTGTCTCCTAATACTCCACCGATACATCACTGTTTAGATCAAAATCTAAACAGCATTACCACCAGCACTGCTTTGGTTAAGTCTTCTTAACTTTGGTTAACTTCTTCAACATGAGATTTGGGCTATTGTAGTCAACTCCCCAGTATAAGCCTTTTTTCTGGCAGGTGCTGGCAGGTAAATTATATGTGTTGTCCATGTTTTTCCAGGAAAGAAATTCTGAAGTTACAACCAGAAATGGAAGCTGTCCTTGCTACACATTTCTGTTCCCTTTTTAAGCATATATGCTCAATCCTGTCTTTAAGAAGCTCCTGAACTTTAGTAACGATGAGAAGAGTAATAGCACTAACCTATATCAGCCTTTTTCTGCTCTCCCAAAAATCAGAGAGCATTGAGATTCTTCCTTATAAAACTTCTTTCAGGGGAGGAAACAGAAGAAAGCTCTACACTGTAAGGACTTTCTGTATCTTATAAAGATTGTTCACAGTGTTTGTAAGCATGGGAACAAGCATGCTTAGGTTTCCCTCCCTGAAATCCCAGTGTTTAGTGTTGTACACTGGCAGGGTCACCTAAATTCAGGAGAGCCAGGTACAGGACAGACTATACTGTGGATAAAAAGTTGCACAGCCAGTCTTTGTCTGGAAAAAAAAATAGTAATGAAAGCTTCATAGAATCTTATCCCATACTGGGTTCATTTTACCAGTCGTCTTACTCCCTGTTACTCTGGCTAAGGAAGAAGGAAATCTCCTAAAAATGTGGATTATTTTGTTTTCCTAGGATGATTATTTAGACCGAGATAGAACAATTTGGAGATATTTATTTTCTCTCCGTTGTGTAACCTCACACACGGAGGTGGCTCAGGGTTACTAGTCCCTTGATGGGTAGGTATGATACCCAGCTCCCTTGCTAACAATCCTGCATTTCATTGGACTTGCCTGACATCTTTACGGGCAGTTAAATCATCCTTTCTTTCCTGGATAGCTGATATAACTGCATCTCCCAGGCAGGGACATATTTCCCCCTGTCACAATTATAATCTCTAGAGGTCTGCAAGGAGTGGGAGAAGCTCTAGTCTACACAGTGAAAATGAAAATACATTATATGGTAGTGGAAAATGATACCAACTTCATGCATGATGTATTCAAGTTTGGATATGCTAAGCTTTCAATGAATATAGTTATCATCGACAGAGGGATTACTACTGGAAAAGGGGGAAAAGAAAACTTTTTCACAAAGTGAAATTAATCTGGGTGAAATTCACTTTTACAAAAAATGTGTATTAAAGCCTTGCAATTACTAGAGAATGAACATCTGTTCGCAGGAGACAGCAAATGCTGTAAAGAAATTAACCTTTAAGTTCTTTGCTAGCAAAGATTTTTATTTGTTAATACATTCAATTAGTACCACAGGGCAGGGGCTCCATTTGCACTTTTTGGACATACACAGAGTGCATCTATCTTTCCTTATTGTCCTCAAGAAACTGCTGCTTCCCAATCCTGTACAGGAAGCCACTAGGGTAAGAACTTACAGCACATGATTCGACCTTTCTTTTCTAAGATGTATTAAATCACTTTCAATTACCAAAAAAAGCAAGCTACTTGACAGATGGCTTCAAAGCACTATCCTTCATGGTTCATTACCAGAATCTTGTAAACAGAATTGGGCTTTTCTTACCTGCCTGTGAAGATGCTGCTGAATGTCTTATTTCTGGAAACGCTGACTATAAATATGATAGTGCTATTTTGTGATACAGAACTTCCAGAAACTGTTTTCCTCTTGGCAAATTAGCTAAGGTGAGACTACCTTGAAGTCAGATCTGGGTACAGAATTTTAGTACTCTCACATTTCTAAATGTAAATCTGCCTTTCCACAGTGCCTGATGCGCTCCAGATCCTTTGTCACACAAAGAATAAATGTAGCACAATCCCATTGGAACCACTCTGGGTTTCCTCTAAGCAAATGGCAGAAGAACTTACATTTCCATTCATGAACTGAAGTTCTCACAATTCAGTCCTCAATTCCTCTGCAATAACAGCAGCTACACTGTGCCTTGGAAACAGCACAATTTTTGCCTAAAGCTTCATGTCGCAATCAGAATGGATGCTAGAATATACCGTCTTTTCTTTCTGTATTTATATTAACAGATTAAATATGCTTATAAGAAAAATTGAAAGTGGAAGTATCCAACATCAATGATACATTACTGCTCTGGCCAGCGTTTCCAATGTGTGTTTGCAATAGCTAAACACTAAGTTTTTAGAGAATTTTTTTTCACACAACAGGTCTGAGAAGTAAAAGAAATTTAAAATCAGATGCTTGACTCTCAAATTTATAGTAGGCTTCTTGGATAAAGTGCTTGAGTGTGGGGAAAGAAAAGAATCAGTTTGAAGTACTTGACCGACGCTTAGCTACCTGACTCAGGTAAACATCTGTATAGGACAGACATTTTGTTCTGAAGACTATAAAAGTTACTATGAATCTTCCTCAGATGAGACATTATAACCACTCTCAACCAGCAGAATTTTTTCCTGAGTAAATAAGTACAGGACAGGACAATGAAAAGCTAAACCTGCCTATCATTACACTTTTTTGTTATCCATGGCAGTTGTCTTTTATTTGTAAACAGAAGCATAAATGCATAAATATTGTAGATGGTATTACAGAAGTGGATATTTCAATGGAGTTTTAATTGACAAGATTAATTTTTACATTAAATCTAATTTTTAAATTTAATTTATAATATGGCATCCAAGTGCTGCACTATAAACCCCACATAGAAGCATAAAATTTATGAGATTGTGGCTGGAACTCAGAAATGTCAAAGTTTTGAGGAAAGACTTTTTTTTTTTTTTTTACAGTATATATTTTTCAAATCCTAAAAAAAAAACCAAACCTATCTGTGTAAGAGAGATGCAAAAGTTTGAGATTTTTTAAAAGAATTTATATTGGCAGAGTTTTCTTTCTTTTTTAAAATTCAAAAGACTCCATTTCCTTTAATTCTTTTATCCATGCCAGTATTGTAACCCTTCTACAGGAAAATATACATTCATTAAATAATATGATACTGCCACGCTACTCTAAAACACACACACAAACAAACAAAAAAGCAACATTGTGAAGAAAAAACACAAGCAGAGGGGGTTTTTTGTTTTGCTTTTTATAATCCAGAAGTTTTCCATTTTAAAAAAAAGCACAGGCTGGCAACATACATTTACTGTCCACTGGGCAACAGCAACAAGCATGGGGAAAGCATTTCTTAGTATTCTGTGATCATTTCTCCTACCAAAAGCAGGTGAGTACTCTTGCAAGGTCCTATATGTCTCAAGGACTGTCCTGGTCAAAGTGCACTGGAAGGCAATGGCAGCCCTTGCCCCGGCACAGACCCTACAGTAATCTTCAGAACCTGAATGACAATTTTATCTTGGACGTGTGCTCTCCCCCTCTGGTAAGGCAAAACAGAAAATCTGCTGCAGTCCAAATGAAGGTGCTGCAGCATTTAACACAGAACTGAATAATCGTTGCAATAGCCAACATTATTTATCTTACCTCGAATGCGATTTAATTTTAGTATTCTCTCTAAATTACCAGCACTTTTCAAAGCTGATGTCTTGATATTTTACTGATAACGTATGACTGAATTACGGACATCTTCATGATGAATGCTCGTTGTTTTAGCAGCTGGTAGACATGGAACAGCTGGGGATTAGGTACTGAAAAAACACAGTGAACTGCTTGCAATTTGTATGTTTGGCTGATTAGGTAAATGTTTAAGCTGATAGCAGTGAAAGAGTTAACAGTGTTTTCTTTGAGAAAAAATATACTTTTAGCTGCTATTAATTCAGTTTAGCAAACAGAAATGAAGAGGAGGATGACACTGATCAAAGAATTTATTTGGAGCAGGGAGCTGATAAACAGAGTAAAGGGATGGAAAGAAAGGACTTTTTCTGTGTCAAACGGGTCAGGTTCTACCCTAAGCAGAACAACACGCAGCTGAATTAAAAGGAGCCATCCTGAAAAAAGATTGCAACGACATGCATTTTTTGACTTCTGTATTTGAGTCCAACATGTACCTGTACAGTCAAAACTCGTGTTCAAAGTTGGAACTCTTGTTCTCCTCTTCCTGTGCCCTTCTTCCAGCCACATCTATCCACAGATGCAAAATACTTGAACTAATTAAGTAATTCTGCTTTTAATCAAGTTTTTCTTTCAGCTTTGTTGGCTAGTAACACACAAAGGCAGTACAATTCATTTTGTTTACTAAATGTTGCTGCACACAACTCTAAACAGCCACAGACAGTGTCAGAGGCTCCTCTTAATGTTCAGTTTAAGCATAAGACTGCATGATACACTATCGAGTTTTAATTTCCCAGCTTCTGAATAAGTATCACCATAATCTACACACAGCCCAGCTGACTATCATAGGCTTACTTAAATAGGAAAAGACTACTGAGCATCAATAAGGGTTGCAGAACCCAGCCCTTTCTGACTGTGCCAGCGTCAGGCAAGTCACTGCAAAGTCCAGGGGAAAAGCTCGAAGGTTGTGACTTTCAAGTTGTTTGCTGGGAAGAACATGCCCTGGGAACAGCACATGGGCTCTTGTGTGGAAAAAAGGTTAGTTTTTACTGAAAACATGTAGTTTCATGAAAGGCTGATTTTTTAAACTAAGATGCGACTACACAGAGCGTTACAGAAACCCTCTTGCATTTCTGGGTCAGGATCTCAAGAGCAAACATTGCTCTGGACTGTTGGGACAGACACCCATGATACTTTTGCTAGACAGAAGAGAGAGAGATTATTTACAGCGCATTGCATGAGGTACAGCCTGGATACAGAGCCTGACCTACAGAGAATCCCTACACAGCACTATAATAGCCCACCTCAATTATAATATTCTGACTATAAATACTTGTGGATTTTTCAGAAAAAATCAAAGCATTTTCTTCAAGAAAAGAAGAAATTATTTTCATTGTATAAAATATTTATAGGCCCAAATCCTCCATTCTTACACCTTACAGTCCAGAAAAATTATTGTGTTATATCTAACTAAGTCAGTACAATGCCACTTTCCCAAGAAAGCTTTTTGCTTATGCAAGAGAAATAGCACTATTGCGGCTCCAAAATCCAACTGCCAGTAACACAAGAGCAGTGCTAGGAAAAGCATAACTGAGTTGTGGGAGTCTTCTCCAATCCTAAACATCCCAGTAACTGTGGAAACTAAAATCGTGTATGAATAAAGACCAAATCTCCTCTGCTATAAACACCTACCCTTTGCAGTGCTGTGCTGTTAGAAAATCCGATCGTCACTGTTAGGCTATTGCTTCAGACTTTTTGTTACCTTTCTTGTGACCTGCATTAGGATTTGTGTTTGTTTGTATTTGAATGGAGGGTAGCAGAATATATGGATGAAAATTAAATTGGGAGCTTGCCAAGAATTAAGTATTTTTCATGTTCTTCTTTCCCTTTTTGGGCTATAAAACAGAGCGGTAGGGACAGGACCGCCAGACTCATTTTTACATGTGATCTACAGTGTACCTGAACACCTGTCTGCAGAAGGTGGAAAGCCAGTTTATTATTCTGTTGCACCACCTAACCCCCGATRTGATGTCAATGAAAGCATCACAAAACCATTCTACTGAAATAAGGATCATTTTTGTAAAAATAGTATTGCTTGTATCCATGTGTAGAATACTGATGCTTAAAAGACAAAGTAAGAACAGGAACCACACAGCTGCTTTTGTAGAAAAGTTCCGATTTTTTTAGGAACTGCTTCTTAAAGGAACAAAAAGCTGGTTGTTTTAAAAGGATCACTTTCTCCCTCCAACCCTTCTATCTACCAGATAAATCCTCTTGGTTCTTTCACAGTGCCCTGCCCAGAGACACAGGATAATGGGGACGGCACTCACTCACTCACTGCAGGGACTCCCCCCTCAGCCCTTTTCCTTCTGGGGGACTGGAAGGATGGTCAGTAGATCTGCTGCTAATTCAGAAAGATTAACCACTCCTTAAAAGAAGCAGGCGCTAAAGCAGCCTACACACTTCTGTTCTCAAGTACGAGCTTTCCTGCTTGTGCTCATCTTCTGGCCCTTGTACTGTATGTAGCAAGGTCTGTACTAAAAGGAATAACAGCTTTTCTGTAAAACTCTACTGACTAAAATTAGGCCAGATATAGCAATAAGAATACTGGAAGTTACCCACTGGGTATATTTCTCATTGTTTTTGTGCAAAACCAATACAGTGTAGAGGAAAATGTCTTAAAATCTGTATATAATTTAAACCAAAAGCAACTTCAAATTCTAGCTGGAATGACAGAGTGACCACCACAGGAATTTTGTTAACAAATCTCATCGCCAGATACAAAAAAAAGAGCTTTAAAACAATGACATACGTAAACAAAGAATGCAAAGAAAGTCAAACACGAGCATCTAATCTTCAACAGTGAATTGTCCAGAGGCACTAAACTAAGTATCACACACAAACAGCATCAATGCATGGCATGCAGTGCTCGTGTTTACTTTTTAAACACCGTAAGACGCTACTAAAAATACAATTTGTCTTGAAGAAAACACAGTTTACTCACCCTCCCCCAAACAGTAGACTGCATCCAGGCTCAGAGTTGATTTTTAATATATTTGTCCTGCCTTCATGCCGTTAATGCAAATGTGAATTACAGCTTCTTGTATGCTTATAATCTTTAGCTTAATCCCGCTTATCTCTCAAAAAGCAAATCTGAGAACGTAGATATGGGATGAAAATTTCCTTAAAAACTCTGCACACACACACACCCTGCCCCAAGAAAATTCTCCTCAAAGGCTTTTGAGCGGGAGCCCCGCCGAGCAGAGCATGGCATATGTTACTGTGAGAAGTGGGAAGGTGACAGATGTTGAAGACATTTCTGAACACACAGTTGGGTCCATAGATAGGTATGACCGTACCTGATTAGGTAGACAGCTCCATTCATCTATTTGTACAACAGCCAGGAGGTCTCTAATTGTTTTGCAGATCACTTAGCAATTAATGATGCTGTTGCCCTTGGACAGATCATGCTACAGATCAATATTTTCTGGCAAAGTCAAAGCACTGAGTAGACATAATAATACTGAAGTTACTCTATTAACAGAGCCCACAAGCAAGGGTTGGGGTGGGAGACTTCTTGGACAAGAATTTATTTCTGTCACAAAAAAATATTATTTCTATTGTTGAAGTGAGTCAGACAAACCTGAACTGGAAATAAAATAAATGCCAGCAAAGATATCTACCTTTCCTTGAACTGACAATAACTATTACTGTATGTTACTTCACGTAAGCATTATCTCAAGTGTATCATATTTTCTCTTGTAAGTTCTCATGTCAAATAACCCTTTACAAATTCCATTTCACAAAAATAAACCTATATAACATTTTGCACCAAATCAGAGGCAAGGTTGGAAAAAGGAGAGGCTGCTGAGCAGACTAATGAGTGACCAGAAGTGGGAGTCTTAAAAACGGATTGGAATGATCCTACATGGATCAAAAGCAGAAGGGCTACAGAGGGGAAGAGAGCCTGGGTTAAATTTCCCCCTTATTTTCCCAGCACATGTGTATTATGGATATTGCTGCTGTGTAACAGCTTTGTTTTAAGAGATAGTCCCCATGCCGTAAGCATTAAAATTCCTCATTGGAAATACCAGCTTCTCTCATCTCTACAGACAAAGTAGGTCTGTACAAAACACTCTGGAACTAAAGTGACCAGACTAGCAGCCCACAGTAAGCTCATGAAAGTAAGGTATTTCACATTACCAGGGCTGATACTGTTTCCGTTGCTCTCTAGTGAAATCTGGTTTAGGGCACTGGGTAAGATTTGGTGTCATCAAAGCCAATGGTAAAGTTTCAGCTGATTACACCAGAGTGGAGATTTTTATCCATTATTTCCCCAGTATGAAAAATGGCCTCAAATTTCCTGGTTGGAACACATTTGAAAACCAAACCAAAATCAATTTTAATCCAATTAAATAAAAAAAAAAGGGTAAAGTTAAATAATTTAGAATAAAAAGGAGGGTTTTTTTGCTGCTCGCATGACTCAAAATGGTTATTGTATCTAAAAAATCACTGCGAGTGAGGACTTGCTTGGATTTCTATTTCAACTTTAAATTATAGCTTTTGAGTGCCTCAGGATAATTTTAATTGGGAAAGAACTGTAGTTTGAAAATCAATTATTTTCAGTAATCGTCTGTTTCAGTTCTTAACTAACTACCCATACAGCTATCTGTGTAAAACAAATTTATCAGCCTAGTATCAACTACTTGGGAGCATCTYGGTAAACAACGTGGTATCTTACATACTTGGTACTGTTTAACCACAAATTCTCCAGTTGTGCGATTCTATTAGCTTCACTGGGATTATGCCAACACGTAATGTGGCCGTGAAAACCTACCCGGAGGGAAGACGGTCCCGCCCTTTAGGAAACCTATGGGAGATCAATGCAGAGATAGGAAAATTCATTTTCAAGGTAACCTGAGGAGGTAGGGACAGTCTTGGGAACTCTAATCGCACTCCTCAAATACTCCACGTATATATTTAACCTAGAAATATTGTAACAGAGAATTTATAAAAATATAAAAAAGTCTCACTTTTGTAAAACTTCAGAGGAACATACTGAGAGGGGTATTGAATAGCTTAAAAAATATTCTGAATTAGCTAATCAACTTTCTTCTCTGGATGTTTTTTTATACTGCCATTTCACCTGCAAGAAGTCCCCAACAGAAGCTATATTTGGAATCAGACCCTTTCTAAAAGAGTTCTCACTGCAGAAGCAGATGATAAAGGAATAACGGAAGGGACATTAAGAGGCCACATAAGCCATTTCTCTGCCCCAGGACATGATCAGTGACAGCTCTAAAGTGACTGTCAAACCCATTCTTAATCACCTCCAGTGATGGAGGCTACCCACACTCCTGCCTTTACCAGTTCTTATTAGGACTTGCTCATGCATCTCCCTCTATTTTCAGCAAACTTTAATTTTGCTGAGACTTTTCAGGATTTGACAAAAAATCCTTCCAAACTTGATCCACTCTTCTCCTTGGGGCTATGATGTTCAGATCTGTGATGGCAGTTTAGAAGCCATCGCTGCATGCCTGAACAAGGTGCTGCAAGGCAAGAGCAGGGAGCTGGAGGAAAAGCTCCAGGTCCTCCCCACCACCCTTTCCACTGCCTGGGCAGTCTCCCACTCCAAAACCATTCCTCTAAAAGCAAGGGGTGGAGGAGGGAAAGTCACGAAGAGGGGCCAGATGTGCATCCCTCAGTTACGGGCCCCTGTTATTCTGGCCAAAGAGTTTGCCTGGTCTGGACACTGAAAAGAAGTTGATTGAGGGAATAGTTCTACTGTTTCTATGATTCTACYGCTGCTTATACAATTGCTTATTTTGTTTTTGTTTAAACCCACCCTTGTTCCAGTATTTAATTAACCTTACCGTTAGGAAGTTTTGCCTGATGTTTAAGATAAATCTCAATGCATTTTAAGTTTTTGATTCTTTTCCTATCCATGGACATGGACAATGATTTCTTCTTTGCCATGTTGAAGCTACCTTTTATGTATCACTCCTTTATCTTCTCTTTTCTACGTGAAGTCGCTCCAAAAGTCGTTCCCTAGAGGGCTTATTTTGGAGCTCTTTAAATGTTCTTTTTGGTCTCCTATGGATTCTCTTCAGTTTGCACAGATCTTTTTCCTGCAGCGCAGTGTCCTGACTTTGCACAGGTACTCCGGCTGAGATCCTACCCATGCCGAGTAGAGCAAAGGGATTACTGCACGCCTTTTGTGGGGGGTACTGCCTACCATATAAATCCCAATACAACAACTGCTTTCTTCATAATAGCCTGCCTTCGTTCTTTGCGAACGCTCTAACGCCCAGATCCTTTTCTGAAGAACTGATTCTTGGAAATTCAGCTCCGCTATCTTCAGGGCAGACTTCATATCTGCTATTGGTAAAATCTTAAGTTACTGATTTAGAATTAAAAAACAAATCTGCATTTTATTATTTCCACTGCTTCACTTTTATTTTTCATTTGTTTCTATCAATCAAAGATTTTAAAAGCTTTAATTTAAAAATTTTCTTTATTTTCATGCTACAATTGCTGATTTTAATTCAGACTAAAACTTCAAATGATTTTATAATTCTAAAGTATTTTGTGTGTTGTGGGAACGTAATATGTTATATTATGTGATTATACACAATTCAGATACTTGTGTATCTGCAGAAAAAGTCAGCTGTGCTTGTCCATCTTCAGTCTTCAGAAGCCTATGACATCTAGAGTTATGCACATAAATTTTAAGTTTGCTATATACTAAATTATACTTCTGTTTCTTCCACATTCACTTTCTCTTAAGCGCATTAAATTACAAGCGAATGCAGAAATAAAAATTAAGTTCAAGAAAGAGTATGAAGTCAGCATAACTTTTTTCTGCAGTTCACGCTTTTTTGATGTACACTTTCTACTCTACAGCTTTTTTGGTAAAACATGATTTGGGAGCAATTAAATAGGTAGACAAGCTGTTAGTGGAGGTTGTTTTATTAGTAAACAAAGCATGAAATGACTTTTTGACTCAAATATATCCTTAAACATGACCAACGTGCATTCATAACAATACTGATTTCTACCGACTGTCATGGATTTGGCCCTGATTTATTCCACAGTGTTAACGCTCAGGTTTCTCCTTGTGGACACTGGCACATCACATCAGGGTATATACTGAGTCAGAATGTACAAAACTCTTATGTTTTAGCTTGAAGCAAACAAACATACTGCGAGAACGTAACAGTGATTTTGAAGAGTGCAGGTCACAAAATTTTTTTTTTTTTTTTTTTTTAATAATGATATCTCTAAGAAAAGGTAACTGCTTGAGTCACTGTTTATTCTTGCTGGACATATATAACCTTTCTCAGGCACTTTGTCAAAGCAAATCCCCGAGGCTGCTGTAGAAAATCAACAACTTGCCAAAGCACCAACTGAACCAGGAGGTTCCAGCTCACGAGAACCCTTGTTATTATATGGTTGACTAAGTCATTGGACAGTTGGGAACTGAGGGTGAGTTTCAGACAAGGGCAAAATAATCTAGCTAGGATTGATGTCCACATACTGAGAGTGGGAATGACAGCGTTGCCGTCTTCCTCTGTGGTAAGAGAAAGATTATGAGTGGGAAATCTGTATTGGAGCGTAACATTAAAATTGATAACAGCAAAAAACCACAGGCCTATTCCAAATGTTGGAATGAATCCAAGCAGAATTTGCAAAGGAAACTTGCAATAACTCTCAAACACTCTGCAATATGTCTTAAGTGTTTGATCAAAAACATTACAGTCATTACTGTTTCTCATTTTGAGAATAAATTGAGAGATCTTGGCAAGTACAGAAAATGAAAATTTTCCCTCATATAAAGTAAGTCCAAGGAATTCAGGAAACTTATTTTCTAACAGGGGTTTTAGGCAGGAAGATGATAATATATCTATTTTGTTTTCTGTTAATAATCAATGTTTCATTGGTTTATCTCCTGCCTGTACAGGGCACGCTGGCTTGAAAGCTATTCAAAGAGAATGATTGGCTCCGCGGCTCATACGGTGAGACAGATCCTTTCATTTTCAGGTCTCTTGTGTACATTTTGATCCAAGTTGCTGGTGAATAAAAAAATCACCTTCCAATATATATGAGACTAATTCTCAGCCGACAAGGATTTATAACACATAAATAAAACCCATCAAAACTGGGCTGGCAAACTTGCTGGCAGTTTCAGATGAAAGCCAAGAATTAATTGGACATAGAGACAAACAATTTTACCATTCCGAAGACAAATTCCTGCAAGTCAAGGTTGAGTTACATTTAACATTGCCTAGAGGATTTTCATTTCTGGGAGTGCTTGCCTGGGACTTATAATAAATACTAGGGAGAATATCCTAGAGTTCTATTTTAGTGAGATTTTTATATGATGTCCATCACCATGGTAGTTGGTTGATATATGTGAGCCATGGGGCTCTTCCGATTCCGATGGCCCATTATTCATAATAATGACTCTCCCCGATTATATGCACATAGAAGCAAATCTCGCCCCCTTCTTACACAGCAAAACATCTTTCCTGAATTTGGCCCAGTCAGAGGAAAACAGTTAAATCATGTATTTGTTTTGCTATCTGGCAGTTCTGTGGAGAGATCTACCTAAATAAAACTGGTAACTTGTCAGGCCTTTTTAAAAGAAGAGAAATTGTGCTTTATTTAGAGGGTAAATTCACCTCAATAGGCCTCTAGTTTAAAATTTTGCCCTTCCAGATAATTACAAAGTCGCGCTGAGATAGCAGTTTGTTTATTCTAAAAACATATTAACAAATTCAAGCTATTGAAGATCAATGAGGGAGCATCCCAAAGCTGATGAACCCTCACAGAACAATCTCTTCAAATGGTATATTCTCCTTTAAACCCTTGCTGAATTTTGCAAACCCTCTTTGTATTTGAAGATACACGTAGTAGTTCAGCAGGCAAACCAAGTGAGGAGAGGATAAACTAAGGCACACTCAGCATTGCTAAGTGACATGTCTCTCTAGAAATTCAGCATAGAAACATATAACTGTCAAGCGTGGCTTTACCAATCTTTCGAAGACGAGACAGGAGGCCACAGGACAGGACTTTGGGCTTTGTCTGCTGTCATACAACCCTTGATAGAGGAAGCTTAAGGAGAAGGCAACACAGCTGCAAAGGATGGGCTATATATAAATAACTGAAGCTCAGTGGACTGTGGCCTCCAGAAGATCTCTCTAGAGACCTGCAAGATAGCTGTATTTACAGAAGCTTTTCCTATTTCCAACATTTCTTATTGGCTGAGAAAACTCCAAAAATCCAAAGTCAGTGCAAATTATTATATGTAGCCAAGAAGAAATGAAAAGTGAGTTCTGAAGAGCTCCCTCCTTTATCAAGCTTTCCACTACCACAGCAAGACAGCAGTGTATGCTGGCCCTCTGCCCCACACACCTGCTGGAAGACGGCAGCTTGCATTTTAAAATCTGCTGCAAAAGTAGCATAGAACGTACATGAAAAATGAGAAATAAAGCAGAAACAGACAAGTCACATCTGAACTAGACTCATGAAATTACGGGAATCATCCATATGAAAAAAAACCCCTTCATTATTTAATAGGAGTRAAACTATGGGAAAATCCAGTGTGCTCTAAAATCTAAAGGGTCTAAGGCTATCATTAGGGTAACAGTTTTAGTAAAATCTATAAATACAGAATTACTTGGTGCTGGGTATTCCTATGATTGTGCTTGATAATTTTACATTATTTTATACACCCCTTAGAGGTTTTCATTTCTTCTTCTACTGTAGAAGAAATACTTATTCTACTTCTTCAACTTCATATTGTGTTAAATTTTCAAAGACATGCATCTTTTCTCCCATACCACTGACTCCCTTTGCATCAAGAATCACAGATAACATGTCCAAATCATCTTAATCTCTTCCACTTATTGCCTTAACATGCTGTTACTGCAATGCCTTATACAAATTCAGTAGCTGTAATACTGGTGTGCTGGAACCATTGCTGTTTTTCCAAAAAGATTCAGTATTTTGTTTTTGCTCACCTGTCTCTTGCATCTACCCGTTCTCTTTCAAAAAAGTGCTACCTTTCAGTAAATGAAAACCAGTAATTTTCTTATTTCCCTCCATTTCCTATCAACCTAAAAGTATTGACTAGAAATAGAAGCTTTAACTACCTCTTGAAGGACACAGAAAATCCTCAAAATCGACTGGAAATTTGAAAGCACCCAATACTCTTCAGAATAGAGCAGCATCTCATTGTGTCCATGCTGGGCAGCAAGTTGATATTTATAAGCCCATTCTACCGAAAGAAGATTAGGGCAACAGTAATATTAATACATTATGTGTGAGATTAAGACTCAGGTGTGTTATTCTTTCTTTTCTGATACTAAAGTCTATGATTAACTTCAGATACTGGAGGAAGCAAATAAATTGATACAAACGGAACAGGGATCTTTCACTATCAAAACACAGAATGACAGAAGATGCAAAAGCAGGAACGAAATTACTAAATAGCTTTATAGAATTCCCCTAAGGAAAAACAGAGCACAGGACACTAAAATGCATGCAGCTAAACAGAAAATATAATACAAGTTTAAAATAAATGTACCTGTTTCACAATACACCCATCAATACAGCCAGCAGTTTTTATGATCTGATCAGGAGCCCGCAAGCATAACCACTCATGTAGCATAGGTTAACAGAGACTCCTGAAAAGAGTTCCAGGTCTGTAACTTTACATCAACTAATAATTCAATCAATCCACTACTTTAATAAAGTTAACTCATTGGCAAGGCTGCAGCTTCTCCCTAATGAGGATAGAGGGAAAAAAAAGAGAGAAATTTACCTGAACAGAAATGAGAATCATGGGCCAGGAGGAAGGAGGGAGAAAGGACAACAAAATGCTGGTTAGCGTACAAGGCAAAAATCTACCATGAAGTGAAATGAAACTCCTGTCTGGGAGAAAAGCAATTTAGCTTTATGAACAGCTGCCTCACAGAGGGTCAGGCATATGAGCAATTAAAATTAAACAAGTTGATTTTAATATGCCTTAGTAACTGTGATTGATCTCACAGAGTTGCTGTTGACTGTACATCAAGAAACAATTTAGGATCCAGTTTAAAACAAAGTTTATAATCCTCGTTTAATGGATTTTAGTACCTTAGGCAGTACAGTGTTGTAAAAATGATTAAAATGTGCCCTGTCTCTGTGTAATCAATAAAGCTTCCCACTGTAAGATTGGTTCAGTTCCAAGGACTCCTCAGCATGCTTGGCCATGCTGTGTCTGTAGAATTCCAAACAAGTCATCTATCATTATTTCTATACACAGGATTCATTAGACACCTCATCCTTCAGCTTATTAGCACTGAAGTCAGCCAAACAATCAAATCAAAAGGTCACCTTTTAACAAATACATAGTTAGACCAAAACATACATCAAAACCTTAACAGATATATGTCAAAATATAGTAGCAGGGATGGATAAAAGACTGATGGAGACATTCAAGAGGCAAACTGCAAAGTGCCTACAAACAGAAATTGGAAGAATCCGTTCTGGTTTACCAGATGAAGTCTAACATGGCAGGTTAAGAAACGGGTCACACATCTTATTAGACAGGAGAAAGAAACCCCACCTCTCTGACCATCAAAACTCTTACACTACTGAAATCCTCATCTCTTCAAATTCTAAGAAATTTGACTTAAAATCTTTAAGATGTAAAGGATGACAAGCAGCTGGGGACTCCAGGTCTTTTTCCATTTAAACAGGTTTAGATAAAAATGTGATAACCAGGTTTATAAATTCTGTATCTAGGTAAGTCTACTTCCTTTTGGTCCTATCCTTAAAAATGTTCTACAGTGCTTTTCATTGAAAAAGGGAAAGAATAGCCTTACCAACTGGATCCAAGGTCTCCAGCAGTACTAACAATGAATGCTTGGTGAAGAATATTAAGATGATGGCTGGCAGGCAGTGATATTTCTTTAAATTGTTTCTAGACTTCATCAAATTACATCACAGACTTCATTCGCATTTGTACTTGGATAGACTTGCATACAGTTCTCTTCCATAAATTTATCACTTTTTGAAAAGAAACCTTCATTATTTGGCCTGTGAGGAACGAGTTTACCTACTAGTCTCATTCGTGGCCCTTTAAGTTCTTGTAGTGGAAGAACCAATGAATATCCATTGCCTTTTCACCCTCCTCTATGCTACTCATGGTCTTCCCTCGGCCTCTTTTTCCAGGCTGAAGAGCGATGGTGTACTTATTCATGTGGGTTAAAAGCTGTTCCATATGTTTGATCATCTCTGCAATTCACCTCTGAATATTTTTCAAACTTACATTATTTCTGTGAAATAAAGGGACCAGAACCGCATACAAACTTCAAGAAGCAGACACAGCATGGATTTATACCATCGTGTAATAATCTCCTCTGTTTTGCTTTTTCTTATTTCTTTAGAACTCCCAACATTCAATCTGCATAATTAAAATAAAGCAAAGCACTGGGCTTAATAATGAGAAGGTTCAAGTGTTAACATGAATTCAAAATGCTCAGATTCACTCTAAAGCGCTACATGGGACTGTCAACTTCTGAATCACAAGATATGACCATTTCGTTTAGCTTGAAGATCACAGTGATAGTCTGCTGCGTTGCCAAAAAGCCACTGAACTGGAGAGTTGTTGAAAGTACAATCCAGTTTACAAAAGAACTAGGCAGGAAAGTGCCTGTTATTTTGATTTTGAGAGGGAAAAAGATGATGTGAAATTAGACTTAAGCCAGCTGAAAACCTATCTGTTAGGAAACAGTGGATGAGATGCTCCCACAGTCATTTATGGGCCAATGTATTCCTTAAGCAAAGTATGTCTACTATATTTTCCATACAGACAACTGCAAATGAATGAACGTTGCCTACATAAAAATCAAATCAGGTGTTTGGATGCATTTTTAAAATAGTGTTTGAGGCCATTAAAAACCTATGCCTTGAACTCCAACTTTTTTTGGCACTACTTCTCTCTTTTCCCTAAACACCTGGGGAAAAGTGTGGTACACAATATAGGATTTACCGTCTTTCCTTTTTTGTTTTGTTTCCATCATAATGCTTGCCTGCTACACAGTGCCTAAGATCACAGTTATTTGCAATTTGATGAGATACAAAGAAAATGTTATTTTTGCATCCTTGCTTTTTCCCCTTATATTTGAATATTAGGGAGCATATGCTGAGGTCATCCTGAATTAGCTTTTAATTAAAGCAACATATAATCACGATCCATGGACTATCTGCCCATATTTCCCTAAGGTCCTGGGAGAGTTTTCATAGACCATACCGAGTCCTGTGCTGCACTGGCAGCCCTTCTATCAGTGGCTGAGCTAGCTGATCTATAGCTAAGCTTGGGAACATCTACATGGACTTGAGTTAACAGTAAAGACATACATTCAGACCCTGAATTGCCAAACTAGATTTTAAGTACCTGCATGCCATTAACATAACCTGAGACAGATGAGGAAAATAAATTAGGAAGCTTTGGGAGAATTCACTAGAAGGAAGTATTTCTGCAGGGACAACACAGAGACTGGATTTCTTGTACTTGATACTTAGATAGCACATATAAATAAACATCATTTATTTGAAGAGTGAATGAGGACTAACAGTCTGGCATTACCACAAGAAATGAAATCTAACTTGGCATTTATCAGTGGCATGATACATATATACATACATACAACTGTATATTTATACACTCACACACATATATAACACTCTGTGTGCCACTGACATTATACATATCTTTTCTAATTAATTAAATATATACTAGATTAGTAATTTAGTAATAGTTTCACATATAATGAAATGGTCTCTAGTCACCATTTGTTACCAGCAGGAGATGCAGGGAATGGCACCTGAGCTTCCATAAGTTTTTACCAGTTCTCCTGCCAGAAGCACCACTAGAAAGCATTTTAGAAGAGTGCAGACTCTTCAAGCCTGACTTGCATGAGGCAAAAGATTTGTGAAATGATATTTCAGGATGCTCCAAAGACAAAACCCACCAGCTAGAACAACTCCATTCTTATTCCCCGAAAAGTCCACAGTTTTAGCAGAGGAAGACTGTAGGTTGAAAGGGACATGAAAGACAGCAAATGAAAAAATTGTGTTTGAAAGTGAGAATAGTCTTGTAAGAGACACGACAGCCTAATTCAGGTGCATTGAATCACTCTCTGGAGACCTATTCTCTTCTAATACATAGAACTGTCCTCTTGTCCCTCCACATATTCCCTTCAACATACTCTCTCTTTCCTCCTGCTCCTTTTGCACCTATATGAGTCCTGGGAGACTAAGTCCTAAACTAGGAATCAAAGCTGGAAGTCTGAAGTTTGGTAGTTGAACACTAACCCCAACGCCAAATGTTCCTGAATGACCAAACAGATGAAAAAGTTTGCTTCATTTCACAATGAGCAGTGATGAATTCAATCCATACTTTATCAGTCTAACTGGAATTGGATTAAGCAGCCTTGGTCATGTGAGTCTTAGACCTTCAAACTTCCAAATGGTCACATAGATGAATTGCTTTACCAACGAAAAATGTGCCAAGGAAGACTATTCAGGAGAGAATTTTTTTTTTTATATATATATGCATAAACATTTGTAGTATTAGCATTTAATTACAATACCCTTTTTTCCTCATGGAAGCATAGAAACTACTGGATGTCAATAATAATTCCTACTCCTTATTCTTGTCTTTAAAATATTAAACCTCCAAATAGCAAAGAAATGGGTGTGAGTATTTAGGTGACAAGAAAAAGATGTAGTCTTATTGAAGACAAAGGGACTGCCAAGCTTTTAAAAGTCAATTTATAATCAAATTGTTTGGAAGACTGGCGCAAAAGCAAATGTTTTACTGATAAAACAACCAATAATACTGCTAGATAAAAAGTTCATTTGTTCTTTCAAAAATCTGCTTTTTGTTGTTTCAAAAACCAAGACAGTTATTTGGAATCAGATTCTGCCGCCACATGATTTACAGCTTTTTATAGGGGAAAAGAGCAACAAGTAAACGCTTAACTATTAAACAGCCTATTACGTGGCTAAAGAGCAAATGAAAGAACACTACTGACATCAGATTAAAGAAAAACATGAAGCATGAATTTTGAAGAAAAATCCCTTCTGACACAGTGCTATTAGGACCTGAAAAATCAATCAAACAAACAAAAAAAAACCCACCTTCAGTTTCCAAAGAAAATGTAGCTAGTACCAACATTGCCTTTGGTGTTTTATTAGTTATCATCACTAACACTTTTCTGTTGAAAAAATAAATTGAAAAAAAAAATTAATAAACCATGCTTGGAGTTCAACCCAGCAGCTTTTTGCCTTATACTACCTCTCCAGAAATATGAAGTGGCTTTGCTCAGGGCAAGAATCTAGGTGCAAGTGTAGTTTGGTGCATCTCCATCTCAGCTTACATACAATGAAAAAGCACATGAAAGAAGACCAGAAATCCTCCTTTATATGACTTATTTTACTCTACCACTACCTGTCTGTCTGTCTGTGTTTTTAATGGAGAAATCAAAATGAACCCTTCACGTGTGACTGGAGGCCTGAATACTAGATAAGGAAAAAAAAATCTCTTATTGGATAAAAGCTTGTTTTGCTTTCCCATCAATCTAAATGTCCCTTCCATATCTTTTATATCCCAGACTAAACAGCACCTGCGTCTCCTTCCTATTTTGTCTACTTTGAAAATAGTGTGATTTTTCATTACGTAAAGCAAAGTTTCTGATATGAAGATGAACTATCTTTCAAATCAAGCAATCCAAAAATGAATTATCTCCCTGTGCACCTTTTGGCACCCCAAACACTCTGATTCTTCAGTTTAATCTGATTCTGCACTTCGTCCTATATTTGTCACAGAGCAAGTTATTGTTCTAACTGAAGATATTGAAAGCTCAGAGATATTATCCTATTTACTGTGCCACAACTTTTGTTTTTCACAGCTGTAGATTTCGCTTTACCAGACTTAGCTATCTACTGTTCTTTTATCAGAGCGTTCATCGCATATTATTGCTCTGTGGAGTCATAGGAAAAAACCTCTGGTTTCTTGCGATAATTTCATAATAATGAAATGGATCCTCAAGAGAAACACATCAGAAGTAGATGTTTTCAAGACCTTGTATCTCCAACCTGTAGGAGATCTGGTTCAGTATTTCTCTGTAATTACTGTAATCTATATAAAATCACACATAAAAAGCAATGATAAGATAGAACACAAATTAAAAAAAGATTTAAATATGAAAAAGTGGCTGGCCTGGATAAGCAACTGTTCTCATGCTAGCCCAATTAGGCAGCTTTAACAGTAAATGAAATTTTTGAGGGGCAGAAGGAAAAGCTAAAGTTCACAGTAAAGGGTAGGATCCTTTCAGAAAAATCTAGTTTGAGGCAAGGAATTTATCTTCAATTACCTATTTATTCTTTATTCCTTTACTCAGGGTTTTGGCTGCCATTATTACACAGAACTCCAGGAATAATTGAGATTTCAACAACTCTTTAATGATAATCCTCTGTGAGAAGAGAGAGAGTAATTTCTGACCCTTACTGTAATCACTGTCTTCTATGGGCTAGCTTCCTCTCAGTTTCATGAAAGGATAAGAGGTGTGTTAAAGGCCACAAAGCTCCTTGAAACTTATTCTAAGGTCAGTATCACCATTTGAAAGTTTACCCTCAAAAACATTTTAGTGGTATTTCAAAGGACAGCAAACCTTTAGAGATGATCATTTATGCTTTCCTGAAATGGTGTCACAGATACGTACCTTCCATGAAAGCCATGGGAGAAATTCTCTAATCTTCACAATATCCAAAACAGTTACTCTGAGATGAGTATGTTTTTTCCATGAGTCTCTCATATATCTCATTTTGTATTTTTCTCTACTATCTTCATCTTTTAAACTCCATGTACCTCTGCCTCCCTAGTTCTTCTAATTGTGTTAATTATACATAAAGAAAAGATATTACAATGTTCTTTTCATGCAAAATCATTCTTATGTTCAAAACTTAAAGGTAATTACATTTGACAATTTCATTTGCTTTAGTATAATCACGGAAATCGAGTCACGAATTTAGGTTTTAATAGTTCCTTTCTCCCCATTCGAGCCTTCTCCTGATGAAATATTGCTACAAACATCCTAAAAAGAATCCTTATATTTGCTCTAATTTTGTATTGAAGACAAGGTTCGGTATCCTTCACTGATATCCATCGATATCCTTCCTTTTTTATTTCCTTCTACTGGAGGAAATTAATCTTCAAACACCTGTGTTTCTTCGCATCCCCATTCAGCTATTAAACAGTATGTCTTAGTCTACAGCTTCCCTTTTCTGTACTTCATCCACTTCCAATAAGCAACAATAGCTAAACACTTAATTTTTTTTTTTTTTTTTTTTTTTTTTTTATATTACCGCTCTGGAAGAAGAGGAGGGAATGTTACATGTTATTTAGATGAACTGTAACATTGGCCAACCAGTGACTAAAAATATACAAGTGAAATGAAAATATCACAAACCTTAAAGCATAGAATGCTATTTTTGGCCTAAACCTGCACGTTCCCCGTTGTGTTTAGTAGGAGCAAATGTAAAAACATGACATGTACTCCAGTGAGCACCATTTCCAGCCAATGCTTTCATACATCTCAATTTAGTGAGCTAAACTTGTGGAAGTTATGGCCTTAAGGAGCAAAGAAAAGAAAGAAATCAGTTCAGTAAATACAGAGTTAATATTAATCTATTTCTTGCTTAACTTACATAAACTGAAAAATTGTTGGCAAGGTAATGCCTCTTAACTCATCTACTTGGCAAACTTAGGCTTTTTTTAAATGAAGGAGCTCTCTCACTTGCAAAGATACTTGCAAGAAACTTGCCAACTTTGTGGGAAGTCTGTTCATTCTTTCATTATCAGAACTTTGGAGAAGCACTATTTTAAATTTCTGCAACTCTCTTTCAGGAGAATTGCAACTGTATTGCTAACTTACACACACTTGCAATGAATCTTCCAGCACTGAAGTACTTTGCTGAAGTAGGAGCTCTTCGTTAACTATTGGCAGCGAAAAGAATCTATACTGACAAATTGCAGGGTTGTTTCTTTTGGTTAAATATACCTTTTGAAGTAATTAGCCTTGAATGTAGGAAATACTCATTGGTACCCATCTACTAAAACAACTAGCAATAACAGTTTGTATTTCTACAGCACCTTCCAACTGGAAGTGGTTAACTGACTAGTTAATTAAAACAATGATTAATGTTTCATATAATCCAAGGGGAGATAGATATATTTTTCTTTACTTCTCATTATATATACAAGATGTCATGCTAGTATTTTTTACCTACATAAAAATTTCATCTGTTTTCTTTTCAGAAAAACATTCCCTATGTAAAAAAACATTTAAATCCCACCCCCAATAAACAACTTTAAACTGAAAAAAACTGAAAACTTTTGAATTTCTGTCATCTTAGTCTGTCTTCTTTACATACTTCTCTAGCATGCAGGCATTAGCATCTGTAAGAGCGTTAAAAACACAAGCTGGCCACTAGCCACTTGAAAAGTCAGTTCAAATCAGAGCTCACAGCTATGACAGAAACTTATTTTATTCATTCAAATGCAGATGGTGCTCTGAGTTCCCTGAGACTATTAAGTCCAGTTGCAAAATGGTAATATTACATCTGTTTCAAACCAGACAGTCTCCCCTGAAGGACAGTTTTTATAACAAAGCTGCTAGACTTCCAAGGCCTTTGCCTGCAAGCTCCTCTGACATCTCACTCAGCTTGGTCTGGAAGTGGGCAAGCCACGCTGCTTAGCGGCACTGGAGTTTTTAGAATATTGTGGGGTTCTGGGTGCTGAGCTACACCTTCATGCTCCCCTACTGTGCTGTGACAAGCTCGTTAAAGGGAGACCCTCAGAGTGAGCAACCATCCAGTGAGTCCCCTGACCAGGATTCCTATGACAGGTAAGGACAGGACTGACCCAGGTGAAAGCTGAGATTTCAGCTCTGGCCAGGATGCTACCCTCGAGCTGAGCCGGGTGTGTTTGACCGAAAGTACTGCCAACTGCTGGAGGGAAATGTCGGTTCAGAGGCAGTTGGGGGGTTAAAGGCAATAAATAAATAACTTCGAATTAACCTTGCAGCGAGGATATGTGAATCATGGCAGACAATAACAATTATCTTAAGTAACAGAACCGGCTACGGAGCTGCTTTTTTGGATCTGAAGACCTGTATCTGCATGAGCCATGGCCGGCAAGCCTGTACCTAAATGGAAGCTGAAGGACTAAGAACATACAAGCTGCCTTTGATTACAACAGAAGTAAGCGAAATGAAACAGTATTTTGGTTCAGCAAAGACAGCAATGTAAATTCCAAAGATGAAGGTATTACAACAGTACTACAATACACAAAAGATGGATTTTCTTATAGGCAACCAACTCCTCTGACAACACCCACTCTTAGCAGATAGGTTCTGCATATCTTTTGGTGTAGCCTGGATGCCACCTTCTGCTTATGCCTACAAAAACTTTTTTTAGGAATTTTCATGGAAGAAAGCGATTTGAACTTTGGATCAAAGTAGAACTTGGTTTCAAGAACACTTCTGGTTTCAAGCTATTTTCATTTATTACTCTTTCATTTTCAGACATCCATTAAAACCCACATCTAACGCTATCCATAATGGACACCATTATTGACTCACAATGCCTTCTGTAGGTACTAGACAAGCCAGAGTTTTTACACAGAGCACTGTATTAACTCAGTGGACATTTTCCTTGTCTATGTCTACCTTAAGAGTTTGTACAATTAAAATGGGTTTTCCAACATGATAAATGCTAATGGTTTAGGAGCAATTCCCTTAACGGACAATAAAGACAATTCTGTGAGGAATTAAAGCAAAATGAAAACAAAAACATTCTTCAGCTAATTAAGAACTTCTTAATTATGCTCATTTTACTTGGAAAAAATAGGTACCAAATAACATTAAGTTCTTATATGAAAGATATGAAGGACAACTGATACACATTCAATTAAATTTCAGATTAGAATAGGCTACTTTATATACCAAGCCTAAATCTACTGAACAATTTAATCAGTTAATTTATAAAGTCATTAAATGTAATAAAAACAGTGGCTTATACTGCCATGAAATCAAGACTGCCTACACCATTAAACTCCACATATATTTCTGGTCTAACAGAAAATTATACACATTATTGAAACATTAAAAAAGATAAACAAGAGCATTACAATGTACTTGTCCAGTACTAACCTGACATTTTTAATGTAGCTCATTGATGATTGATTTCTCCACTTAAAGTAGTTATTTCACTGAATTAACATAGAAAATATTGCAGGTGCCAACTTGTCATGATTTTTCTTGCAGAATCTCCACTTGGAGCTCATCGCCATGCTCTGCTGTGTTGAGAGCTCCAAGTAGAAAACACACTTCTCAAAGGTAGATTTTACAAAATAGCAGCAAGGGAGGAACGCTGCAGTTGTACGTGTAAGTAATAACCTCCAAAGACAGCAGAGAAATGAAAAATGTTGCAAGTGCTTATTGCAGCAATTCTCAAACTTTTTCAGCTTGTTTCAGTGCTTCCTCCACACCCTTTTTCCAGGGGAGGTGCAGAGCTGTGCGTAGCCTAGAGACAACCAGGTCACATCTCATGGCAGAGAACAGCTTCCTGAACCACAGACCATTAGCACCAGGGACCATGAACCATGTAGTTTACCAAAGTTACTACGGCTCTCTAGGGTTCCTGAGACCAAAGACTGAAAATCTTTGGCACAGCAGAACCAACTTCCTCTTAGCTTAATAATTCCAGTTAGTCATACCAGCACATGGTTTTACTTGCATTTCTAGAAATACTGTAATAGCTGCTCTCCAGGGATGAGGCTGGTTAGTGGCAGCATGATTCCAACTGCAAGAGATTAAATGCTTTTCCATTGTCATTCTATTCTTTTTGCTGAGGCCAGCCAATAGGCCATGAAAGTGATGCTGAAAGCCCCCACAGTTTATAGTGGCTTTTTAGCAGTTAAAAGAAATGAGATAACTTGGGTCTTTTATGAATGAGCGGAGTCCAAAGAAAGTTTGGTGGCTCCTAATTTGCATAATTAACTGTAGAAAAACTCAGCCATTTCCCCTCTGAGCCTTGATAGCCCAGTGAGTTGGCAGGAAATTACAAGCCTTGTTGGAGAAGAGGGTTAGATTTTTCTGTGAAGGTTTCCCAGTATGCTGCTGCTAAGGGACGCAATAAAAGCTAAAACCTTGGGCTCAAGATTGGAAACAATTTTGAAGCAACTGGTGCTTGCATGGTTGCTGGGAGCCGAAAACCGATGATGCTGGAAAAGAGCTCTGGATATTTGCTGACAGAGGGAACTCTTGCTGATAAATCTGATTTATTATTAATTCAGGTGAGTTCTGGCTGAACTCTTTCATGGCAACGGACAGCAAAAGATTCTCCACCAGCAAACAACGGTTGGCATCTGAGCTAACTGCCAAGAGCAGGAAGCAGGCTAAGCTTTCAGCCCAACCACCTCTACCTATTAGTCCTCAGAGCAGGCAGGCAGCCTGAACTGTAATGTTCAGGCCCATCTCTAATAATAAAGGGCTTTAGCAGAAACTGAGGAAGTCTGCAACATGATGGAGAAAAGCATCTCAAAACTGGGACCGCTCAATCATTAGATCAAACTCTTACTCCAAGGCCTGAAGGCTCATTCTAGCAGCTAACACTTTAAAGCTAAAGCCCTTGTGAATTAACCTTTTCACGCATATGGCGGAGACTACTGGACTGTGTAAGCTTCATTCCTCTGATTATCTGCTGTAGAGTCTAAGAAAATGTATTTTGTGATGGTCTGAACAGTAGTAGCATTTTTATTAAGGAAAGAGTACCAAACTGGGATGAACTGAGGTTTTGTCAGAAAAAGATGATACCTACTTCACACTTTCATAAGTCAAATGTAAATTAATGCACTTAAAATCTGACTACTTGCAGCTTCAAATCACATGAGTATGTGTACACATGGGCACGTACACACAGCACATAAGACAGGATCCTTTTGTAGACAGAGATACTATTTTTCAAGCCTGAGAGGTAGACAAGAGCATTATCAAATCCTTTTTCCACAGAATGACCGTCACTAACATAATGGTTACAACAGCTAGAAAGAATATTAGTGAATCGAAAGAGACTACACTGCCCCTTCTGATACCTTCTTTCAGGAAGAAATATAGCCTGCTGTACTTTGCTGCAAAACCTAAATTCTTTCTCCACCAAGTACATATTGATTTTTTGGAAGTCTGATTATCAGTAGATGAGAAAGCCCCACACAGTGGATGATTTACCCTCTCAAGGATGCATCAGTTATCCAAAAGAATTATATTGATTATTCTGTATCATCACCTGTAGTTCCTAGATTTGTGATAGGGGTATCAGAGAATTACAGCACTGTTTTAAAGGAATGGATTAAGCAAATATTTGTACTACTAACCTGAATGCCCACCCTTGAAGCGTCATGCATTCTAATTCTGCTACCCACAGCAGCTGACCTTTCAATTTGCTTTCTCAGTCCCTAAAAAGAGAGCAAACAGTATACATTGCCCATTGTCCAGTTATTAACCCAGAAATACTTTTTTAGTTCCACTAAATAATGAGTTATTTTACATAATAAGACCCATGGTTAAAACTGTAAACTGCTTCTAGAAAACTTTCTATATGGCTTAGCAGTCAAGCAGAAAGTGCTACAAGTCCAGTGTAACACTTTGTACCAGCAGGAGCTACTTACTAATTTCTTTTGTTGAAGGAAACTTCTAATTTGTGATTTATTGTTCAAAACAAATGGCAAAGCTAGACACATTCTGTAGAGTTTGCCTATATGTAGTGAAAGACTCATTGTATCACAGTTACAGCAAGACATCCAGATGTCCTGTAATTTTAGGAAATTTTAAATTTTACATGGGGTCAAAGTCTCCTAATTTCCACTGGGGTTTGTTTGTTTGTTTGTTTGTTTTTAAATTCTAGCCTGATTAATGTAACAACAATAACTGATTCAGGTAATGATTTTAAACAATCATTAGGAAATACTGAACAGATCCCAGTTCTCAGTTTCCACTTCCAATACATAAGAAGCTTTATTTAGAGAATGAAATAAGCTTGAATCAAACTGATAGAAGCTCCATGAATTTTAAACTTTATTGTACAGCACAATGTAGCAGGAACGAAATTACTTTCTGTTAACTATAGCATTAGCTCTCATTATGCAGTTCTATCATACATAAATGGAAAAATCTTCTTTAATCCTTACTAAATAAGACAAAGACATTGAGTGAACTATTTTAAGTTTAGATCTTCTTATCAGAAGTCTTCATGTTAAAGGCATACAGAGCTTTGATATTAAAGCAACTGTCTCTGCAAGAATACTCACATATTAAATTAGATTATTTCTTCCCCAGAACTCAACATCACCAGAAATCTTTTAGGAAATTAAATTCCCAGATGTCTAAAAAAAATATAAAAGCAACTGTGTCTTTAAAGTGATTCTGACCTAATGTTGTAGAACTAAACCAGACTACTATTATCTGATATATTCACTTCTATACTGGTTCCACATTTCTGACTGTGCATTGGGTTGGCTTTAGACTATGAGCAACACTGGGTTTTGGGTTGGTTTTTTGCCAGATTAATACAGTTTGAGTTTTTTCCTCAGTTGAGCAAGCTATTTCACACCAACACCATGAACTCAGTTACGGAGGAAAAACTTCCAGCCCAGGGTAAAGTTACACTCTACAGCTCAGTATTTTTTTTTTCAGTTCTAGCCAGCTGAAGTGGCTCAGCAGAGTGCAACAGCCGCTGGAGCCAGCACAAGGAAGGGAGTAAGCCTGTGGACTGGGAGCAGAAATGCTCCTTTCAGTGGTAGTGAACAATGCAATTGGCTCAGCCGTAACACATAATTTGACCCAAGGATAAAATATCACAAGTCAGCTTTGTCTGAGCTCACTGGAGCCATGTACATTTACACTCGCTGAGGATTTATCTTCATAAATTCATACTTCCCTAAGAGTGTAAAAAACTCAAGGGCATATACTATGACAGGAAGTGGTGCCTCTCCTATTCCTGAAAAAAGTCATGGCCCTTTGCTCAAGAACAGCTTTTGTCAACAGCTACACGCACTGCTCAATAATCAAATGATTCCAACAAGGTTGTCGAAAAAGAACTCTCCTGCACAGGATGCTGGTAAAGATCTGATTTTTACACAGCTACAGTATTTTCCTTTTACCTGAAGCTTGCTACTTCACCTTTATGAGAAGCAAAGGAACACTGTTGATGCTGTAGTAAACATAACTAGCATTTAAATACAGTGAAAACACATGGTCTCTTCTGCTCTTAAAAGTGCAAAACAGTGGTTTATGTGCTAGCTGAAAACCTGGCTTCAAATTGTTCAGGTCAGCAATTCTAGAAGGGTAATTTATTTTAAATATATATACAGGTCTTCTTAAGCATTTTATTCCATTGAACCCTACATTGACTTGGAGGAACTCATTCACTGAGACACTAACCCTGCAAGTTATGTACAGCCCCCAGTGACAAACAGGGCAGCAGAGGGTACAAGCACAGTCAGCCACCACACTTAAGCTTCCACCAAGTACTTCCACAAGTACTTCCACTCTCCTCCTTCCTCTGCTATTTTGCCTTCTTTTCTTTTGCTCCTTGTCCCTACCCTATATGATCCCATCCTGCCCCTTACAGCCCACCTCCTTCCCCTTGCACCAGCTTTGGAGTTTGTCAGATCCCTTGCTGAGTTGGTTCAATTTGCTAAGCCTGCAGGAAAAAAGTCCCAGGAAAATTACTTTCCCCCCCACCTCCTGTTATTGTAGCTTCCTGCCAGTTTAGTGAGTTGAACAGGCTCACAAAGGGGTGTGCTAAGTGGCAAAGCTCGTGTAATGGAAGTGCCCAGAGCAAGCCGATAGTAATTGAGGGGGGAGCGTGTGTGCGGAGATAGAAAGAATGCAGTGCTGGGAACGATCCCTTTGGCAGAAGTGAGGTATAAATGGGCTCGGAGATATAGCCAATCCATACTTTGAGGCAAGCAGAGATTTGCCATCTTGTTTGGATCACTCTACAGCAGAGCCAGGCATTAATCATGTGGCCTTGGCTGCTAAGTTYTGTATTTTAGCCATAAAAGTCTTCTCTGCCTAGCAATCGTATGTGCCATACTACCCCTGTACTACGTAATCAAAAGACAGGGATACATACGTCCATCTTGAATGAGGAAAAGGAAACAATGAACGCTTCTTGCACTTTCAGCACAGGGTTTTCTTCAACTAAAAGGCACTGAACAGCATTCACCAGACTTAAGGCCAGTGTAATGACTCCAGTAAATATTAGGAAGGAGATAAAAAAAAAAAGCACAAGTTTTATTGGTTTCAACGGAATATGTTCCAAAATGACTCCTCAAGGATGCACAGAAGGAACACCAGATAAAATAATGCTGTTAAAAATGAAAAAGCATAGCAAACAATGTATTTCATGTTTCTCAGAGTAGTTACAAGCAGGCAGACTCGGTGCAAGGCTTTTTATAATCTTACACAGATACAAAAGCAGTCTGACTTTGCTGCCCCTTGTATTCTGCTATCCTGTGTGGCTGCCTCAGCTGCACATTTGTCTCCCTCCATTTCCAGGGCCTCCTACGTGGATAAGCTGATTGAATAGCTCCCTGCAGCTCTGACCTACTATCCTGCCTTGGAATGAACAACTGGATGTAGCATGACAAGATGGTGTTACAGAAGACTCTTTGTGGCCTTAAAGTTACTAGGGTCTATCCTCATTGCAATCTAGATTTTAACCCTCTGATGTGCTCAAAGTCATGGGCTCAGACAGCATTCGTCTGGGAAATTCCACCGACATCGCTGGAGTTCCCCAACACATCCGGAGCCAGGGCGCGGACAGACCATATTCCGACATCGCCTGGAGAACCTCATGAGTTTCAGACAATTGAAAAGTGAAAATTCCAAGTTCTTTTCCAGATTCTTTTTTCTGTTTCTCTTAATTATTTTTTATACTTACAGTTATCTGCTATAACCCTCTTTATTGGCCATAGGCTTCTTTAATTGTTTCTGTCTATCTACCATCTGTTTGCAAATCAACGAAAGGGAAGCTAAAATGACTAAGTATTCAACTCCTTGTGTCTAGGTTTGGATTTTTTTTTATCATTGCGCATAAAATACAAGGATAGACGTTCTAATAAATGCAAAGGTATAATTCTCTTTTGTATTTGCAGTTAGATATGCATAAGTGATATTTAGATACAGTAATCCTCTAGGACAAGATTCTAATTTGCTGAATGTACATGTTGCAAAACAGGTCAGGGACCTCTCAGAGAGCTGGTTGCAGCTCCCACAAGTTCTGACCAAACCCTCATGCTAATTAAGCAGATTGCAATGGTTTGTCACATGGAGGAGTACAGGCAGCAAAGCATAAGCCACAGTTTTCCCTGCTGTTCTCCAAAGGCTGCAACAAGGATAATAAAAAGATGTAGAAAGGTTCAATACCACTGAAAACTTCTCTTTATACGCTAACACCTCTAAACAGTGTGAGTGGGCCAAAGAAATAAGGTTTTAACATTAATGACAGATTCTTTATTCCAGCTTTCTATACTATACCCAACAAACCAAACCTAATATTCTCCATATGTAACTAGCAACTTATATTTTCATATATGTTATAAAGAGGAGCAAATTAATTCTCATAAGGTATATAATKAATATAGCTGAAAAACAAGCATTGCATTCTGCGGGGAAAATTATCTACACACACACCCCCGCTCCATTTTGGCTCTATTTTTCATCTGCATTAGGCTGAAGCCAAGCTGTTTCCAAGCGCATGAGACATCAACCCAGCACACAACCCAGTCAGAACATGCAACCAGAACACCTTGAAATTACCAACTTGTTAAAACAATCACAAAGGAGGGGACAGAAAAATCTAAAATAGGAAAATTCTAAAAGAAAATCGATATATGCAGTTCACAGGCAGAGTTATCAGGATACTTATCCCCAGTGGTGGCACCTGGATTTGTTATACTGCCCTAATTATGTTAGGTATCTTCTGTGTGAACTGAGTGCCCTAACATGCTTTTATAGATTTCTCCACATTTTGTCCTGGAGCTAATTGTTGAAGGCAGTAAGTCTCTGCAAAAAGGCTTGCTGAATTATTGAGGCTGTGCTGTTGGGAAAAACACCACACTGATCAGTGGTTTATTCCATCTGGTGTAAGAAACAGAGTCAAGTGCATTCAGCTGAAGAGAGCACTTTTAAAAATCATGTTACTTACTCTTTTTTTTTCCCCCCAATGGAACACCTTGCTAACAAGGCTTAATGAAAAGCAGCAGAACTTGACCCTAAATGATTTACATGGAGTCCAGAAGCTGCTGCCATTGAAAAACACCTGTTGTGTACATGAACTTTGGTAGATTAAAATTAAGATTTTAATGTGAAATGGAGTTGCAATACCTCTGATTGTTTCTGGTAAACCTTTATCATTGATGCCTACAGAAAAACCTATGTCTCTATTTCAGTGTTAGACATTATATGAGATTCCTCTAACTAACAGATCTTTTACAAATGTAAGTTAAGGGCACAAGAAAGTTATTTTTCTGCAATCAGAATTAAAGAGTTGACTTTGTCTACTGTAGCACCAATACAAACTTTTGTGATACTTGTGGGATGATAATTTTCACAGTGGTAGTTCTATCAATGCTCTTAGCAACCTTTCCAGTCTCTCTTGAGAGCTTTCACACTCCAAACGTGTTAGCAAAGAGTTGGAGTTGTTGCAGCAGGTRAAAGCACAGAAAACAAACCTGCTGGACAAAGGTCCTTCTTACTGATGCAGTACAAATTGGGAATACTATTAAAAAATACTTTCTGTTACAAATATTTTTTCCAACATCCTAGGAGCAGAGCCTCAAAAAAACCTGAAGGTGACCAAGTGTGGGAAAACTGCATTTAATACTACAGCTTCTTGTACTAAAGTGCTTCAAATTAAAGGACAATGAAGTATCTTTTAAAATTTTACAATAAGGGATCGTAATGCCTTAGATTCACATGTAAAATGTTACCGAAGTTAATGCAAGAGCTTAGAAACCTAATCTAATAAAGAAATACACACCTGTGGTATTAAAGACAGAATTCATCTCGCTTAACGTGAGTTGTCTATAAAGCGTGTATCTGAGCTCTGTTCAATTAGTGGAGAGACACAGAGAGACACTGGCATTTCTTGAGCGTGATTCTGCTTTACAGACTGAGACATCTCTTTAGGATGCTATTAACGACAGGCTAGAAATGCTTATTTTTCTCCATTTACTATAAAGGGAATGTAGATGACAAGCTCAGACATAGATAATAATACATGCCTACATTTGGGCAGTTGAATCCTATCTTAATGTTGTAAAAAGCTTTTGAAAGAGGCTGTATAATCAAGATTTTTTGCTTTAGCATTTATATCACTTTGAGATTTCATGGTTTGCTTTGATATAAAATCAGAACTGGCTGTTGGAGGAAAAGCTTTCATATATTCAAAGTAAAGTAAGGAATTGTAATTATAAAAAAATTGTCAGCACGGGTTTAGATTAAAAACAGGTTGAAGGCCATAAACGAAGACCGTGGCTGAATACCAGGCAGGGAGCAAGACGAGACAGGGTATTTGGAACTGCCAACACATCTAGTCGTGATTAATTTTGTCACTAGGTAGCTGGAAATAAGAAGCAATACCATTTCAATGAATCTGCTCATAATATTAAGCTTCAATGAAATTGAAATACTAATATGGATTAAAAAAACATTACTAGGGTGGAAAAAAAATAGGCAAGAGTTCCCCCAGGAAAATAAGATTCAGACTGGAATAAATGCAAGCTAATAGCTGAAGAATGAAAATCCAAACTAAGGATATTCAAGAGAGGGGACAATTTGGAAATCAGTAATTTTGAAATAAACCTAGGGGTGATAGTGGAAAGCTAATTAGACCTCTATTCGCAACGCAATATGTAAGTCTGAAAGGTTAATGTAATTTTTTGTCACATAGACATACACATTATATAAACCACAAAGAACTAATAGTCTCTTCTCTACAGCCTGACTACACCTGACATACTGCCCTAGGTTCTAAGAAACTCGTTATTATGATTTAGAAGAGTAACTTATGACACTTAATCTCAGTATTTTTGAACAACTAGGTTCAGCTGACATTTCTCAAACAATTTTATGAGGATTTTGTCAACTTTAATAAGCTGTACGCTAGATAAAACGGAATGACTGTATTATCCATAATGACTAACCATGTTTTCCACCTGATTTTAGTCTGTTTGAAAGTTTTTCAGGCCTAATTCAAACTTTCAATTAACATCTCTATAAGGCAAAAAATCTAGACACTGCATCATCTCACCTTCTGAAGACACTGGCTAGATACTGCTCAAATGCAAAATCCACTGCCTCCCCGTACGGCCAGTCTGCCCTTTCCTCCACACATCCAGGAGACTGGTGACTTATAGGCGCCAACGTTACTAACTTCAAAGGTATTTTTAAAGCGTGCTGACATTCAATGTATTAAGATATCKGTTAAGCAGAGTTGACAGAAGAAACCTGACAGTTTGGAAATTATTTTACCTTAAAGATTACAGTTAAAAGTGAAGATTATTTATAAATAAAGCAACCATCTACTCAAACAGGATGCAAATGACCACCTTTCTCACAGAAATACTCTCTCTTGTGAATGTCATTGCTAACATTACCATCGCATTTCTGCCGACAAGTGAGGATCAAGAATGCAATAGATCAGTAATGGTAGAAGAGGGAGCTGAGAGAAAATATTTTCTGTTGTTTTAGAATTCTGTTAAAATTCTTTCAGCTTTCAGACTTTCAAAGTGCAACACAACTAAAAAGACTATTATTAATTGCAGGGAAAAGGCTTTTCTTTGCCTTCTGCATTGATGACTGTGGCAACTTTTCCTATTCTGCTGTTCTTAATAATAGATACAAACAAGCAGAAATCTCTGCTGAAGCTGCTGACCAGTTACTTGAGACCATACCTAGGACACAAAAATTGGTAGATCTTTGTTGATTTATTTCTGCTTAGGTACTTTGCAATGGTTTGATGGGACTCCCTGTTAGAGTGATGACAGCACCCATCAAATACAGGCTGTTGAAAAGTTTGCCTTTTTTTCTTTTTTCTTTTTCCTGGAAAAGTTCTTCACCCAGGTTGTCAGCATCAACTTTCTTTTTTTCCCCAGTCTGTTTCAAGAAACATAGGGCCAAATGGCTGACTGTATTATTATTTCCTCATGGCTCTACTTCTGCTAGCAATCCAACCACTGTAGTCAGTACTTCAAGCCCTTGCTCATATCTCTGAAAATATCTGAAATTGCTATTATCCTTTGGGAACTAAATAGTAAAATTTGAAATTGTCTTTCAAAATAATTTGAAGTGAGACTTGATAAGTTCATAAGCTCAGGGTGCTTGCTTGTCAGAATTTGAATCCCTGGGGATAGGTTTGCTGTAAATTTCAACATGTCATTGATTTTCTCTCTACAGAAATGAARCTTCTGTTTGGATCTGCAGCCTGCTACCCACACACATTTGAAAAGTAGATGATTGTAATTTTCTAGCTTAAGAGCAGTTCTATAAATACAACCCAACATTCAGTTTTAGAGAAGAAAATGTGTCTGGAAGAACTACGTGTGCAAGTGTTCTGCTACCGTGAGTAAGTCTTGCTGAGAAAATGGCACCAAAACTTATATTTTCTGTAGCTTGCCAATGTGTCATCAGAAGCCATTTCAGCAAGGGACTGTTCCATGAAAAATGAATGTGCTACACAATCAAGCCCAAAAGAATTTGTCAAATCAGCGATTTGCTAGATAAGCCAATGTCAATGTAAAGCAAAACAAACTTTTTTTATCCCTGCTACTTTTAATGAAGTAGGATATTACACTGCACAACACGAGACATATAAAGTAGTAAATGCTCTCAGCTAGATGACTCCAACAGCACTGTACTCACCACAATAGTGGCTACTTTCTGGCCAGCACAAACCACCTCCTGTGCCATCAGCTAACAGACAGATCCTCAATTCCCACAGCTCCAGTTCATAAATATTTTTCCAATATTCCTTCACTGAACATAACCTACCAGCTAAAATCTCAACTGCCTTTTAAAATGTTAAATGCTATCAGTGATACTAAAAAAAATACACTGCTGCTGCAAATCACCCCCCAAAACCACTTCCTTAACCAGGAAAAATACTATCTCTAATGAGCATGTTGTTCTTAACATAGCATTTATTTGAGGAAACTGAGCTAGCTAATTGCACAAAATGTAAGGGATGATATTTAGTAAAGACGACTCTGTGACATAAGTGAAGAGAATCCCCTTAATTGAATGTTTACTTTCCTTCTTTCACATTTTGAGAAGGAGAATCAGTAGAGGTTTTTTTCTCTTATGGCTTTTCTGCCTTTAAAAAACTCTAGTAGAAGCTGAAAAGAGGTTTCCTTCAGTATTCAGAAGATGTATTTTATCAGCAAACTCCAGATCCTGGATATTTCAAGGTATTTTCTCCATAGAATTCCACAGTCAAGCCTCCTGTTGATCCCCATCATTGTTTGAAAGTCTCTCCTATTTAAAAATTGCTAAAATCTTTCAATTTAATGTCTTAATACCATGAACTGATTCAGATGAAAATGAAGTGATGAAACATAACTGCATAAATGCAGCACCTATACTGGTATTGCTGTTGATGAATACTAGCTAAGAGGTGTTTCTCTAGGCTTTTCTAGTGTGCTACCTTGGGTGTCAAGTTTTCCTGAGGCGGGGGGGGAATTAAAAAAGGCAAAAAAAACCCCAGAAGTATTTCCATCCCAACTAACTGACCTTACAGATGACAGTGCACTAGTCATACATGTCTGAAAAAAAGAAGAATGTTTTAGGGAACACTAAGGCTCTCTGTTGGTTTCAAGCATGTCGGTTCATTTTATCCAGTTAAAAAAATACACTTGATCAAGAGACATTTTGTTATTGCTTCCTGAAAGCAGTTGAAACAAGGAAGAAATTCAAAGCAGGCAATACTATGAATCCTAATGGAAACAAGAGCAGAATGCCAAATGTCAGGAGAGGGAGGAGCAGGGCAGGGGCTGACATGTTTGAGTGCAAGCAGGTAACTTTGCACAGAGCATGCATCTTTTTGATGCACACTGTAGGTAAAGTGCAACCCTGTGGAAAAGGGTAGAACAAAACCCATGCATGTTACATTATTGGGAAAGCCCTTTCACAAGATAAATTATACCATCTGCAAATTCAAAGAAAATTTAAAAAGATTGGGAAAATCTGGACTCCCAATTTAAAACTTAACTGGTCTGCATTTAAAAAGCTCTGGTTTTCTCAATCAGAAGAGTACCCAAAGGTAGATGTATTCCTTTAGTCTGCTGAAGGCTCGTTTTCACATATGGTGCTGCAAACCTTTCTGTGATATGTTAGTTTTAATTCTTTGTTAGTCTAATCATTTCCATATGCAGAATATGGAAAGTTAGGCTGCACAAGTCCGTGAGCATTGCGCAGCCCACTGAATGCTGATTACCTTTGCTGCCCAGAGATAGCCAAACCAAGCCTAATCAGTATGCAGGTGTCAGTCAGGCATGCACACCTCCTCAGTCACTGAATGAGAGGCACATCTGCATCCGCCAACACCGCTGGGTACTGCCTGAGCTGCAAAGGAGTCGACAGTTGATACCGTGAAGTGAATCAACAGTCCCTAACGGTTGTCAAATATTCTGGAGGAGAAATGTTGTCAAGCCAATTATCGACTGAGATCTCGTCAGATTGTTTTTGGCATCAATTTATTAAATGAGTTTGGTGTTCGTCTCCAACAGGATGTTTCCAAGCAAAACTTTGTGTCTAACTGAAAGCAGATGCTTCATAGCACTATTTCAGGAGAAAGCGCTCTCTCTGTTTTTATTTTATGGAAGGAATTTGGTGTTTGTTGACTGGAATTCAGACAGTTTCCTACAAGAGATGTAGGAAAATTAAAACATCCAGATTTGCTAATTCAAAAAGTTACTTCCTACTTAGCATATTCTTCCCCCAGCATTGTGGAGTAGCCCTTGCAGGAGATCTGGGCAGCAGGCTGCTGTCATGGCGCTCCCTTTCTGGCCTGGTCCTGTTCAGCACTTCCGAGTTAACAAAAAATCCCACAGCCAACCAGCAATCAACAAAACACACCCCATTTTTTCCACTATCTGAGCCCTTCAGCGAGTCCCTCGTGGTCGGGACAGTGGTTGGCAAAGCTTTCACTGATGTGGAAATAACCTGGACAAAAGCTCAGCTAAACAGGTTATGCCTACCTGAGAGTCATTTTTCCTCTACAATCCTGACTCAGATTGGTGACTCCCATTGTCTTGACACTACACAGATGCTTTTCCACCTCTCCCTTTTGGCATTTCTACACATTTTGTTCACATACGCATACTCACAATACACACAGCGCAGTGCAAGTGGAGGCAAGGTTGCTCCATTTGCGCTCTGATATGAGAAGAAACCCTCAGCCCAAAATAAAAACATGTGACAGCATGAGAATATTCCAACCTAAGTAATAAATCTTTCCAATTTATTAGCTTGTGTTAGCATTGAAAAGCCAGCGTTAAGGCTTCAAACCAAGGCTTTTCTCATTAACATCTGCTGACAGTGTAGGCAAAAATACCTTCTGTCTGTCTTTTGTTCCTATGGATGGAATCCAGACATCTCTCTCTTCCCCTACTGCCTTAGATTTACTCTCATTATTTGCCCTAGTTTCTTTCTCCATCTCTCTCTCAGACTGGCTATACCTCCTCTCCCACTAGAAAGTGATGTGGTTTCCCTCTTTGGATTCTCTCACTAGGTCGATGTATAACTGGATGTCATATGCATTATCACAAGTCCAGGCAACTGTTCACATCTATGCCACTTTCTGCCAGTTCAAGGGATATCGTTATGCTTCTGTTCACCATCAAATATAAAAGGGTAACTAACATGCTGATGCACCTTTTTTCACCACGGTTTAGAGAATGAACTGTTCCTCCAACCTTACCTCTTCTTATGACTTAYGCTTTCTGTCATTTGCCTTGCTGAGAAACAGAAGCTGTGGTCTGTAGCAGTAAGTTATGCACTCCCAGGAGACATTTCAGCCACCGAGGCCAATTAGCATGGAAGAGCTTATGTTCATTTGGTTAAATACTTCATTGTACCAACAAGTGGCAGGCTACATCCAAAGAGGCAAAAGTTACTGCTGCATGCCCAAACCATGCCTGGAAATTGTTTGGGAGGGTGTTAGTCAGCCCAGGTCTAAACCAGGCTGAGGGGTTTTTTTGTCAATTTAACAGCAGAGGTGAATAAGATGCAGTCTTTAGGAACATGTCCTGTCACTGTTTAAACCATTAGCATAACCAGAAAGTCCAGCAAACCAAATGCATTCAGGGAAACAACAGTAACCCACCAGCTCACTTAAATCTCTCTTCTTCACAGCGGGCCACAAGACACAGGAGAGCCAAATATGGGCCCCAATTCCACTCTCTTAGCATCCAAAGGTAAACTTCAAATGACTGAAACTAAAGTCTAGGCCAGGCACCCCGCCTCCTCCCAACTCCTAAGTCTCATTTCATCTCTTCCCAGTCTTCATTCTTCATTAACACCCTGACTCACAAAGCTCTGCTGCACAAGACTAGCTTCAGTTTGTAGATCCTTTCCACCTAAGCCTAAGCATTTCTTAACATATTTCTAGTAGCTTTCTCCTGCCTCATCTCTCAGAGGAAAAACTGAAGTCTCTTCTCCTCCTCTCCCATTCAAAGTCTCCTTCCTACTTTTTTTTCCTCCATTGCTTCTCCAACCTGACCATACCCCATCCTCAAATGTATCAGGCAAGATGCATATAGACCCAACTCCAGGGTCAGTGTTGGATTTTACACCTCATCATAGCTGCAAAGGGTTGCTTAGTAAATATACACAAACTTACACATCCTAGGTGGTCTTCTAGCTAAGAGGGCTTGTCCTGAAACAAGACATTATGAACTGGATATACAAAGGACTATTCACTAAGGGAACTTAGGAGAAACTTCTATGTGTACAGCCGAAAACCAGTAAGTAGAACTGACTGACAAATGCAGCAAGAGGGGTTCAATCTCCGAGTGATTTTAGAAATGAGTGACATAAAAAGGATGAAGTAATTACATGAAAAGAGAAGAGGGCATTACAAATAAGAGAACGACAAATGGACACGCAGAACAAAAGGGCTGTGCTACCTTTCAGCTTCCAAGATGTCCCACATAATCATTTACTATTAGCTCTAATTGACTTCAATGCAACAAAAGCACAATGAGACTTTTCCAGACAAGTAAAATACACATGCACTGCTGGGTATCAGCACAAAAGTGTAATTACTTCAGGAAAGTTACGGCTTGGCAGCTGATGAAAAGGAAGAAAAGAGGAAAGAGTTATTCTTTGCATACTTTTCTTAAGCCTCTATAGTGCAAATACCTTATACGAACAATGCCACCTATCTTAAGTGACCACCCTAGGGATAAGGTAATTTAGTTACCTTATAGAGATCAGTGCTTAATTAAAGGTCAAACTAAATTGTACTTGGAACCCTTACCAATATTTTCAAGTTTGTTCCTGTGCCAGAAAGTGGCTATTGGATGTGGCTCCTGTTGTGGGCTTTACTACTTTTCATAATAATCACCTGCTGCTGACCATTTAATCATCATATTTCTCAGCTGAATTCTACATTAATTGATACACCTTCTTACACTGTCATATTTTAGTAACACAACTCAAATATCAAATTTTTATTATTAGCCTAGCAATATAATAGAAAATGAGAATAGAAAAAAAAAGCTATACTTCTTGAAAAACAGAGCATGGTATGTATGTTTGCTCATAATATGTACATCAATCACTGCACGATATGAGCACTTATTAGCACAGTTATTCTCATACTAAATTATGTTGGTTTTGCTTTTAAGTATGTTGGTTTTGCTGACATTTAAGTATGATTTAGCTTTCATATTACATTTGGCTAAATATTGTACAGGGAAATAACATTCTTTGCACTATAGCCTGAAGATATATATGTCACTACAATAACAAAAGCCTCAAAAATTAATCCCACAAATAAACCTTGTATCAGTATGCACTCTGTATGTTCTGAAATATGAATGGTAGGTATTGATGTTAAAGGTAGCAAAAGTAATAAAGAAGTTTATCAATAACATACAAGAGTGTTAATTACATATCACTGAAGTTTATAAACATGTCAGTTTTCAGAGTAAAAACCAAATACTTGTAGCAATTTTAGAAGCCCTGGCATATATTTTGGAAACACAGCATTTTAACATTTAAAAACAAACCTACATTGACCCTTTCTGTTTTACTCTTCCACTTTTACATTTTAACTCTCAATACTTTGAACAGGATATTGATGCATACAAATCTAGGACTGTATTTAAGTAATTCCAAGCATATAAATAGATTCATTCTCCTAAAGAAGAAAAGAAAACTTTGACAATAGCAACATTTTAAAGTTGAATCACAAATACTTATTGACAGTTAAGAATACCTCAATGGCTCCGTGTTAAGTTTTAAACAGTGTACAAATGCCCTTTACGTGAACTCGGCTGGAAGTCTCAGAGGATATAATCTATAGTACAGAGTTGCAATTGAATTGTGAGCAGTAGGACAAGTAACTGGATAATGAAATTTGATCACAAAGAACTCCCTGAAAGACAAAACTTTCTGTCTCCGGTTTTCTCTTAATAAATGCTTTTGGCTGTTCCTTCCTTAGCCATGTGCATACTCTCCGTCAAGTCGCTGACTGCAGTGCGGCCGCTGCAGCTAAGCGTGGCATGTCTTGGCAGGGTACAAGAGGAATATGGTGGTTTAGTGTTCTTCCAAATGTGAAGACGAACTTACTGCAGCTAGAGAGAGACAAACAAAGGCTTGTGTGCAGTTTCCTATTATAACAGCACAGGGAAGCATAGCTGGGCTGCAAGTATCATATACTATGTCACTTCCTTGTGTTGAATAGAACCTGCTGTTACACAGAGTAATATCCAGGCTCTTTGAATGCTAAACAGGATAGAAGACAGACCAAAGGGGTCTGCAAATGCCAGTTTTACACTGGTTTTGTATTACTTCTGACTTGAATTCTCTGTGTTTTGGAAATGCCTGATGTCATCATGCCGCTGTGCCTCAGCAGAGAAAAAGCATAGGGATCCCTAGGCAAACAACATACTGATCTCAGCGTCATAGTTAAACAGATAGGTGTAGAATGCAATCCTTAACAACAAAAATCAATACGGTTTGACTGCACCAGCATCCAGGTTAATGAGTATTTATCATTCCCTACTGATGCTTCTAATTTTAGTTTATTTTATTTTTTAAACAAACAGGAAACCTACTTGTTCAGGAGTCTTTGGTAATTTAGATACAGTGCTTTTTAAACAGTTATAGAAAAGCTCTGCACCTGTAGTCACACACTATATTTGTATGTACTTGTCCATCAAAGCAGAGAAAATAATGAGAAATTATTTCAGTTGCAGTCAGTTATGGGAATGACTTGGTTGTGGGTGGATTGGTATCTGTAACTGAAATCTAACAATTCGAGATACGGCATTCTATGGCATCACGATAGGAAATGAAATAATGACGTATCTTAAAAAATGCTTTTTAAAATTATTTTGCCTTTTCTAAAGTGTTATTTCAGAGCTCTTTTTGGGGAACATACAGGGGAGAGTTGGCAGATTTTTTATTTATTTCACCAGTCTCTGTATATAATAATATAGATTAACTGTTAACAAGGTACAGAAAAAATAATAACGCATGATACACAAAACGGTCTGGTGGCTAGGGGAGCTACTCCAGCAACCTGTGTTGCAGTTCCTTTTGCTGCACTGCCCCATGGCATACATTTCAAACCGTTCAAACAAGCTTAAATGATTTCTTAAATGACCTATCAAAATCACTGTCACTAAAAGGCCTTTCCGGAAAGGAACTCAGTTATCCACAGTGCTGAACAATTCCAGCAAGGATCCTGAGGGAGACGGGGGAATCGGAATACCCTGGCCTTCAAAAGACCAAAGGCCAAGGACCTTCTGCTCCAGCACTTACTGTAATTAATAGAAGCCTTTCCACTGATTTTAGTGAGCTTTCGGGTCACACACAATTAGTATAATTCCAGATGTTTTCACTCCCATTGACATAAGTGTGGTCATGACTCTGTTCAAACATCCTGCAGACACGGCCAAGACAGAACCTCATCATGAATTACAGAAGGAGTTAAAAGCCATTGTGTTTGCACTGGAAATAAACATAATCTTCACATTGGTTTCCAATACTAAAGTTTTTATTCCCTGAGAAAAACTGTACTGTTTTTTTTTAAGATACATCAGTACCAACAATCTTCAATTCGACACAGATTTTTTTTGGGGGAGGTGAAACTTCCTAATGCCTAATGCAGTAGTACAGTAAGCGCTACAATATCTTTGAACAATGACATGAGGAAATGCCATAGCCCAAACTAGCTTTTATGCAGTTTATCCTATGCTTTTATAACAACAGTTATAAGGCTGCTAGCTGAGATTTTTGTGTACCCTGCAACATTTGTAAGAAGTTTAACATTATTGTAGACAGGCCCACTTTCAGCTGTTTTCTGTTCAGGCAGGGTTTTAAATTTGTCCCAAGACTGAGTTAATTTGAATGCCATCTTCTCATCTTGGCAAGATCCTCAGTCGCTGATCAGTGCATTATAATGCAAAACAGATTCTAACTGCGCTTATATAACCCCGTCCTACACTTGGGACAAAGATAATAATGAGAACAGAAAACGTATCTACTGTATTCTCCTGACTGTGCCAGCTTTTTCCTAATGGTCAGTTATGCAAGTGTCCCATGGGAATCCTTCATAGTAGTTTTGCTACAATGAACATACTCAGCTCAAAAGATTTTTTTTTTTCCCCCCAAGGAATCATAAAAATGAGAGATGACAGAGTTGCTAGGTCACCTTACCCTTTCTTCTACTATATTCTACACTTAAGAATATGTTCTGTGCAGTTTTATTTATTACTGGTCTGGCTCTGAAAGAATTTCAGTGGTGTAAATCACCATGGGAGGGAATTGGACGAAAAATTGTTTAATTCAGATAATGATCTAGTTTATTCTCTTTGATAAAACAAAACATTCACATAAATACGTAGGGCTGTAATTCTACATGGCATTCTAAAATCAGAACAACACAGGATGTAGTTTTGATCCTCCTTGCACCAGTACAATTCACAATTGTGTTGGATTTATCAACAGTAAGCAGTAATAATGTTATTACAATTTCATTCATATTATTGCTGTTAATATTAACAAAATAGTAACATTAAAAGTAATACGAGTGCTAAACTTAGAGTACCAACAAAAGCAGGTCAAAAATTAGAATGTTAGTGGCAACCACCAAGTAAATTTGAATGGTTAAATACATGTGCTATATTAACTCATCCAAAAGGCATCTTGAGATGAAGAAATATCTTTCATTATGGCGAGGGAAGGCTTTATCCTGAAATATCCTTAAGAGATGTCAGAATGTGGCCCAAGGCTATTGGGTTACACTCCGGGTTCAAAATGAGAGAAAGAACAAGTCGGAGAGCCTCTCTGCTGAACTCAGGGTATTGCCTCTATGCCATGTATGCATACACTCAGTCCAAGCTGCTCTGCATAATAGACATAAACTTAGGAGAATATAAATTATGGGAACCTGAAGAGACTGTGCTGGAACTGTACATGCTTTATATAAATAGCAATTCTGGCATGACGCTTGAATGTCTGCAAGCAGATTACAGATTGCACACACCTACTCTATCTGGGTTGTATTGAGACTCCCTACACATGCTTAGAGAGTGTGTGAGCCGATCTTTGCTTCTGCCATGGCCATTGGTCTAGAAATGCAGGAGAGTTTCAATAAGGTCATTTGGTGCATTACCAAACTGGAGGAGGGAACAGGTTAGTACATGGAAAAAGAAACCCATGTGCAAGAAAAGCAAGAAATGGAAATATCCTGGTATCTTTCTGATGGATATTCCCATTAAGTACTTGAAAAGATACTGTGATAAAACAAGTTATCAAGATTAATTAAAAATAAAGCCAGAGACACATTCAAATATTAAAAACTAGCCACTCAGCTTTGTCATTTAGGCAGAGAGTATTCTAGTCACTGCTTACAAATTCAAAACAGAATAGTCTCTAGAGTCTCCAGCAGCATGTCCATCAAAAAGCATTGTATCCTCACAATTAAATGATGGTCATTTTTTAATGACCCTTAGAGGTGTTTCAGAAAAGACTTGTATACTGATCTATACCCAAACTGTGAAAACACCCGAAACATCACTAAGAAAGAAAAAGGAACAAAGAGGTAAGGTTATCAAAGGATTACAACAACTTAGTCACGTACATACAAAAGGGGACTGAAAAACAAGTTGTATTTAAATTGGGCGCTTGCTGGTCCTACAGTTACAATAGATTTTGCTTTGAGTAGACTGGCCCCTCACTTAGACATTTTACTAAAACGTACTGTACTGCCTATGTCCTTCCAGTCTTAGATTTCTGATGGACTAATGTCTCTGCTGTGACAATGTCAAACCTTTCATTATATTGTAGGCTGTTCTGAGTTACACCCTTTTCAGGTCACAAACAAACTTCTTGCTAAAAAGCTAAAACCCCTCCATAACAGTAAAACTGTGTTKTCTGTTTACAATTTTCAATTTTGAACAAGCAGTTGCAAGTATTTCTTATACAGATACTGATTGTCTTCATTTTTATTTTCTGCTGTTTCTAGAAGTCTATTTCTGATTTCATACCTTTTTAAAAATTGATTTGCACCCTTCTCCTGAACTCCCCCAACTAAAAGTAAAAGCTCAGAACGCTTTTACTCAGAACGCTCAGAAGCATTGTTACCATGCTTATTGGTTATAAATACACTGTGAGATCTTTAGAGGAGAAGATTTAGAAGCCCCAACTATAATAAGCTCAATAGTGCTATTGAAATCTGGTTGTCTTGACTGTTGGGACATTTTCAGTAATTAACGGTGTTGTAAGTAGGAACAAGTTTGGCCCTTGAGAGGCTGAGCAAGACTGGCATAATAGAAATAAACATGTTTGTCATTTAAATAGAAAAAAGCCAGGGTTTTTTTTGGACCCGAGTAAAGGCAATAATCTTTGYGTTATGTATGTGGCATTAATTAATTGGATTGCACGTGATGTAGAACACGCACATCATTTAATAGTGGGTGTTGAGAATACTTTGATAGGATTTATGACAGATTAGGTTGCTTTGGCACCTGAAGCATTGATAGATCTGTAAAGTCATGTTAACTTTAACGATATGATAAATATGTACACGATGCACATGTAAATACAGTGATGTATATAACCAGTGGAATAAGGTGCAACAAATACTCTGGGAGACAAGAAAATGGACATATAAATTCAATAGTTTCAGTTAGAAAAGACCATGGTTTATAAAGTGGTTCTTTGCCACTGTCCCCATTCTGATGGTTTTTAGATCTGTTGGTTGTCTGTCTTTTTTTTTTTTTTTTTAAAAATGAGGCCAAGGAGATCGTAAATATGAAACAAATCAAGAATCGATAGCAAGGCTTTGCTTTTTAAAAATGCTCCTTTGATTTTTAGTAATAGAGGTTGGTAACTCCACTTCTTGATTTCTAAGTCTTTGTGTAATAGATGGTAGCGTGCCTCCTTGGAGTTGAAACAAGAACTAATTAAGCCTCATATAATTTTGGTGTGATCTGTCAGTCAGCAGTATCCTGCTGGGGAGGTGAAGAACTACATAACATCTTGAAGCCTCTCCTCTTGGGGACAAACCTAAACCAGCACTTTGCTGCACAGCAAGATTATAGCTTTTATTCTTCCTCTTCAGCTGCAGCACACTCCTTCTGAAGTGCAAGGTTCATGAGATTACCTGTGCCTTGCGCTCTCTGGGACACAGCCTGAACTCTGGCTGTAGGTACATAAGTCCCAAATGTGCAATTGCCACACTGGGAGGAACTGCTGCATTCTTTGACTCATAAAAATCTGTGCAGTGATCAGCTCTAGTCTGGAGCAGGCAAACTGAACTACTGCGTTTGAGAAAGCTAAAGTAAGCATTCCAGAAGCTGACATTTTAGTTTATCAGACCATTTCCAGCGCATCAGCTAAGTGCTCCTTGAAGTATGCTGTTTAAAACAATGCACTTAATTTTACRTGATTAATATTCCATAGTATCATACAGACCAAACAAAGCACATATGAATCCTACTAAATACAGAGACTAGAGCAAAAAAAAAGAATGATAAAGGTTAAATCCAGTAACAGTGGAGCTGATGAGTTATGCCCAATTAACGAGAGATCACAATTAGGCTACGAGACTCTGGAATGGGAACTTTTGTGGGAAATGGAGAGGCTTTTATGTTGCAGCTGCTAGTACTGCAGTAGGTGAATGAGGAACAACCCTTTTAGGCTAGCCTTGCTTAATCGAAGTGAGTCTTACAGTAAGGTCAACAGGGATAGAGGGTCCTTCCATTAAATACTGTGAGCAAAATAACGTATATTAACCAAGTTTGTTTACAAAAAGACTTCTAGTGACAAATACTAAATGTTTTTAAAAGAACTCCATTTTCTACTCCACTTTTTATTTCCCTTCTCAGCACAACACTGAAATCAGAAATACACAAAACCTTGTTTTCAAACTGCCTTTGTGCCAAAACTGAGAAACACAACTTTGGAGCTCAACTTTGAAAACTTCAAAAAATTAAAACTCGCCCTTTATTCATCATTCATCTACTTGAATGGGTATTGACTTATTTTGCATAAAAACAAGGCTGGAATTTACACAAGTTGCTAAAATTTAAACAACATTTTTAAAGCAGAAAGTGCTCAGTACAGACCACAGAAGAATGTATTCAAAATGTTGGATATATACATAGATGTTAGGATGGGCTATTTATGCAATCAACTCAGTGACAATGGAAAAATATTAAAAATCCAAAAATATGCCATTTGAGATAAATGCACTAGGGGCCTGCTTAGCAGGATTTCTGCACTAAAGAAGTTGCTAAAATTAGTTTAAATAACTGGCTATTATCTTTTTCCATCAGCAAAGCTTTGCAAATCTCAAATGAAATCAAATATTGAAACTGTTAACTCACTTACAGGAGTAATTCTAAGCTAAAGATTACCAAAGCTGTCTGTATTTTTAAACATCTCAGGCCTAACGTGATACATGTATTTGCTGATGGCTCTGGAAAAAACAACTGCCAATTGAGCGCTGACTCGGAACTAAATGATACACTGAGAAAGAAGCAATAGAGCTAAAATGAAACACAATACTGTATGGACATCAGCTGCTTCAGTCATGAGAGAATTAACCATTAAAACAGAAAAACTTGCTTTCCTCCTCAGCTGCTGTGAAGTTTAATAACTCATGTTTGTAAATATTTCTAAGATGCRGGGAATGAAAACTGCCATATACCTAAAACCAAAACAAAAAAAAGAAGTATTTTCTTAAATTGGCAGGCACACAAACTGAGGTTGCAACATTACTACTTTTAAGACAGTAATTGCCATTAGTGATATAAAAGCTACTTCACTGAAGAACCTGAAAATCTGCTTGGCTTATTATAATTGTAACTCCTTACAAAGTTGCATGTTTTAGGTCTGAGATCCGCAAACTACAGCAAGCAAAAGTAGTTCAGGTATTTGGTAGCTGTAATTTACTTGCAACTGTGCTAGCCCTGAACGGCACCAGTCAGAATCAGGGCACCCAAAGCACTGTGCAAACTGTGTGTGAAGAGCTTACAGTCCACTCAAAGAAGGCACGCTAACGGGAAGAAAGGGAGAGGGAAGGGACTGATAATAGAAGTAGAGTATATACATAAGTACATCATCCCAAATAATTTAAATGTTTCTTTTCTGAAGTAAAGAGCAGAACCTGGGTAGAACAAACGTGCTCAGTCCAGACAGACTCAATAGCTTATATCATAGCACAGTGGATCTTTGGGAAAAATCTGAAGAATGGACAGAAACCCTAATATTTTTTTTCCCCCAGCAGGATATTTATTCATTTTTTCTCACATTTAAAACAATTTCTCAAAATCTCCTTCTGAAACAACTGTTAGATATTCTGTGCAATACCTCTTAATTTGATATTCAGCACAAGCAACTTTACTTTGCTTCCAGATGTCAGTGGGCTGCAGATGTTGTWTTGTAAATTGTCACTGTGCTATCTGAGCTGTCAGGGGTCGGGCTGGACATATTGGCAGCTAGTTGGAAACAGCTGGAATTTCTGGCATATTCAGAGAATTCTCTTTGTGAATGAAATGGTATTGACATCTATTGATTCAAGATTTGAAGAGTTCTCAGAAGGTCCATAACCATTCATGGCAATTGCCTAGACAAGCTATTCCTCTAAATCCCCTCCTTGTCCTTGGTTTTCTCCCTCATAGTCCCCTATATTATCAAATATTCAGCTGCCTGGAATTATGCTGGCAGGGTGGGCATCTGCTCACCGAGACCTAGAGCTCTACTGTTCACTATGTATTCCTCAAAATAGAAAGCATCTTATGTAGAAAGCATCAGGGTGTCACAAGCAGAAGCAACATTTTGGATAATGTGAAAGATCTCACTGAGGACATTCAGATGCTGGTGCACTTCACTGGCTTACAGGAAGTTGTCAAGATCACAACTTAGAGCCACCGAAGTACCTTTTTAAATACATTTTTTAATTAACTTGTCATTTAAATCCTACTCTGGCACAAGCATTATTTCTGTCAACGGGACTCTTTTTGAATTAAAATACTGAATAAAACTTTGACCTTGTGGAGGAATCAAAACTAGCAGATTCTCAYGCCTGAATGCAGTAATGTTCAAAAGAACAAAATATCTGATCAAGGAAAAGAGCTAGAGAAGATTTGTATCAATTCAAGCAGCCTTGTCCCAAAACCTGAGATCTTCCATCTCTTTCATTTGACAGTRGTTGGTAACAAAATCAAGAGAAAAATTAAATAAGAATAATTTAAAATATTGCAATGGAAGCGTGTTGCACAAACCTCACACTAGAGCCCACGAACAGCAGAGATTAAAAGGACTTCCTTTGTGTCACGGCTTGATAAAAACTCAATAAGCGGCATGCCAAATTAGTAACAGCATCAACGTCAATAAAATCTGATGTGCAGAAGAAGTCAGTGTACTTCCCTGTACTCCAAGAGACTTTACAAGTATGGATTTTCTTCTGAGCCCCCACAAATAAATATAATTTCTGGTCCCTATCCATAACATTATTATTCTGTTAAAGTAACAGTAACCTGGAGCTCTGAGAGCACTAATTAGCATCATTTTTGTAATTGCAGTATGAGTAAAAACGTCCACAGTTTTACAAAACTAGACTACAATGCTGTAATTACTCAATGAGTTGCATTCAAACTTATCTTAGGTTTTTCAAGACTATTTTCTGTCACTTCTGGCTATTTTATACTCATTTTTAGGACATATCAATAGTTGTCCAAAATACCTGTGTCCAGAGACCTACATCCAGGCTATTAAGACACGTTCAGAGAGCCCTAGCTATGTTTACACTGAATAGCGCACAGGGGGGTCTTAGGCACAAAAGCCACTTAGTCTCTGGAGTATTCCTGGCACTGCCTCACTAGCATACTTATCTGCCACCTGCTTGTAGTGAGATGAGTAGAGACATGGGACTAAGTTAAGGAACAGGTAGAGACAGACAGTTAGGCTATCAGTATCCCATGTTTCTCTTCGAAGGCCATCCCTGCTCTCACATGCCACCCAGCAGCACGCGCTTGCTGTCATAGCCTCAGTCTGCCTGAACACCTGTATGAAGAGCATCTTTTTGCCCTCCGTGCTTCCAGCTCTACCCAGTGATGCATTGAGGTATCATCTCCCTGGCAACTGCCCCAGAACCTGGCACCCTTCCTTAGGATGGGCTTCACAGCCCTGATCAAAAATGCAGGACTCACACTTTCCAGTTACAAATCCTTTTGGCTCTCCTCACTCACATGGGCTGCTGGAAAGGAGCAAACTCACCGCCTGCCCTGACACTGTGGCACTCGCATGGTCTCAGCCACCGACACCCCCTGCCAGAAGGGACTGTCTCCTGACCCCACACGGCATACCGAACATTACAGAGCCATAMATTTCAAGTGAACTCAATTAGACTTACACTGAAAGATACCTCTGGGGAGCCTAGCTTCTGTATTGGTGTATTGGGGGGCGGGGTGTGTGTCTTGGTCAAGATTTATTCCTCTGCATCTGTCCGCACTATGCTATCAGTTATCCATCACCATGTCTTTTATGTATTCCTTTCCCTCAAATCATGAACATGTCCAAGACATACATGTACTTAAGAAGTATGAACTTCATTTTTCTTTTAATCAAATTTCCTTCCCTTTCAGTCATTCAGTAACTCTAAGTCAGTTTTAAATTTATCATAAACCTCTGCAGATTTTCTGGAACATTAACAGATTTTTATCTTTGCCATGTTCAGCTCATCCCATAGACCTTTATTAAACTCAATTAATTACACTATTTGGGACAATGATGGGTGGGGAACACCAAATACCTCTAAATCACCTCCTCTCTCCTTTAAGCAGATGAACCTTTTGCACAAGAATCATTTGAATCTTCTTGTTGCATAAACAATTTTTAATTTATAAGAATTTGTAAATCAGGAGGAAGTTGCCACTGTGATGATTTTTTAAAAATGTAACATTATATACACTAGTAAGTATTCAGGCTCATTTGATTAAGATCACAATATTCCACTGAACATTGCAATGAGAAAACAGTGAGGATTCAATGAAGAACAGAGGAATTTCCTCGGTAAACGTGAAGGTATCTGGGATGTTTCTTTAATAGAAAAAGTTGCAGGAAGTGGAACAGGAGGGCATTAGAAAAACCAACAGGGAAAGAGAAAGAGAAGGAAACAGACACAGAAAGAGCAGCTTTAGAGATAATGCTGTTCTTGTGTTCCCAGTTTTACAAGCATTGTTCTTTGTGATTCTTTACCAATACAAGATGATGTTAGGGATGAAGTTCCCTGTTCTGAACTTATGAGAGATCTTTGTAGAGGGCAACATTGCAAGTAAGGACAGCATTTCTATCCCAGTGCTCCAGGGCTGGTAATGCAGCACCAGGGAAGACTTCATGCCTGCTGCCCTTCCCCGCATCTGGGGCTTTGGCAGAGGAATCCCTGCAGCTTTTAAAAGTTATTCCTTCTTGTAGCTTTCATGTAAACTGCCCCCTGAGACTTCGTTTCCTGACATACCTCAAACCCTTTCAAGCACAGATGAGAAGTGCAATCATCTTTTCTTTAACTGTATATATCCATAAAATGTCTCACCTCTCCACACCCAATTAAGACCACATAGAACTGTTGCATGCTCATACAAAAATTACATTTAAGTTCTGCCCCCAAAGATCATCAGCATTCCCAAAGGCCATACATATAGAGGAGATACAATTATGAGTTTGATACTTCAGGATAGCTTCTGAAAATAAAAATATTGTATTAGCCCATAAAAGCAAAACTCACTTAAGCAGAAATAAAATAAAAYATGCTCAGAAGAGAAAGATATGTAGAGAGCTTTACAATACAAAAAGCTGAGGCTAGCTGACTGCCATCATGTAATGTCATGATATGTTACCTTTTACATGCATTAATTCTGCTAACTGGTGCCTAGGGACTTTCACAGCCATTTCAGCACCTCCAAGGTGACATCTAAGGGGAATTACGTTTTGCATCAGTAACTAAGTGTAAAGGCACATAAAAATGTATGCGGAATATGTGCTAAAACCCACTATCACAGAATCCTTTAAAAACCTTTAAATTTGGCCCTTGCTGTTCATCCACATAGTACACTAGTAATTTGTATCTTTTAAAATAAGTTCTCCACTCCATACATGAGAAAGCAAAGGATTCATCAGCATGGAAATAACTTAGTGCTTCATGCATAATTTCCTACTTTGTTCTTGCAAAGATTTCACTCTTGCTGTGGAGCGTGTAGCTTTTTAAACATCTGGGTTATAACCCGGTTCTTCAAAACAGTTACTTTTGGATTTCCCATTGACAGATTATGTAAGTTCTATGAATCTGAACAGACCTTTTCCAGTTTCTTTGCTACTTTTCTTTCCCTTTCTGTCTTTTCTACCTTTCACTTCCCTTATTGCTGCGATGAGATGACCTACTTGCAGTACAGAGAGAAAGGAAATAGCCTTTGGAGACCAGATGTCAGCACGTCCGATGAGAGCAATGGGAACGCTGGTGGAAACAGAATGGGCTCCTGCCAACATTCTGGAGAAACTCTTCAACTAATTAAAACCTCTGACTTAACACTGGGCAGTTGGCTTAAAAATATTTATTAGAATTAATATATAATGTCCTAATAGAGTTTTGACATACTTTGCATCATATTAATACATCGTGATTTATTTTAACAATTGGGTTATAACAAATCGAAGCTACATAAGCAGTATCATTTATGGTCGTTTTTTTCTGGCACGCTTTTCTTAAATCCCATTATCAATTGCTTAACATTTTGCAGGCTTTAAACAGCTTGGGCTACATTCCACGGGGAAAAAAGCGGTTTAGAAAGTTAAAAAAAAAAAAAAAAAAGGGTCAGCTTTTTCCAAGAACAAAGCCAGAGAAAATACATAAGTTTAACAATTAAAAACAAGCAAACAAACTTATAAGTGCTTAGTTGATGAGCTTTCTAGTGCTCATACTTTCGAAATGTGCACTGGATTAGTGATTAGTGCCGGATTACTGGCAAAGGTGATGTTCAGGAATTAGGGAGGTGCTTATTGATGTCCAAGAAATATCTGCTCAATTTTGACTGAATTGCAGTGTCTGAAGCTGCCATTTGCAAATATTCAGTGGAAAATAATTAAAGACTGGCAAGGAAATTCTCAGAGGAGTCTATAATAATACCACCACTCAGAATGAGTTGTGAAGATAAACCTGTTAACATTTGTGAAACACTCAGATGCTACGATAATGAACTCCATGAAAAGCCCATGAGAATAGTAATAAATCTGTAATCAAGTGTGATATTAGGATGTTGTCTAGTAAATAGAACTGTGTACGTGACACTGAACACTAAAAAATTATTGAGTTGCCACTCAGTCACTGGTAGCTGTCTACTCTGTGGACTGCCTAAAAGAAGGACCATAAAGAGAAAACATGTATATATTGGTATAGGGAGATATAAATAAGGGTTTGGTAAGTTTTACACACAGAAGTGCCAGATTAAGCTCAGAAGTTCGGAACTGYGATTCTGTACTTCAACTTTTGAGGGTTTGACTTTGCCAACTTAATCGCTGAGTGTTATTAAACTGTTGTTTATTTTTCCCTATGTGACTGAGCAGTGTCATTACATCAGCTGAGTAGACTGGAATAGTGGCCTGCTAATAAAGCRTGTCAACTATTTGAAGACAGTCTATTTTTTTTTCTTTCCACACAGGTGGAAGCACAGAGGAATTAATCTAGTCTAATCTAACAGCCCATCCTCTGAAAGAAGTCACAATTTATTAAAATGTCATCTTCAAGGAAAAGTTGGATCCACTATTGCATTTTACAGCTGTAGCTGTGCTCCCTGCATGTTTGTACAGATTTATGAACTGCACATTCTGTTCCCTACCAGATCCTTGACCTATTGTACACTACAAATTTATTTTCCCTGGCAGCAAAAAGGGAATGATTAAACCAGGTGAACTGATTACATTCATATATTCATGTATTAAAAATAGCTCAAATACTTTTAGCTTAGATGCCTTGCAATGTTTGTATTCATACCTGTATCTGTGTTGGCTCATTTCATTTTTATTTTGTGCTGAGGGAAAAATCATATGACACAAGTCAAGCCAAACAGAAGATACTCTATTACAAAGGCATTTTTTTTTTTCCCCAAGACTGAACTCCTTGAACAGTACAAGTGGATATGAGCCAGTATTTCTCTGAACTTAAGTCTCTTCCTCTATATAAACATCCGTTTGATTTGATTACAAACCTCTAAAGTAGTTTTTTCAGCTATCAACCAGAAATGCAAACGCTAGTGAATAAAACCCATTTTTCTTTGTGGAGGATCATCATAGCATACACAAAAAGCCACCTCTTGAGCTCCACCATGCACACCTCAGTAGGTTCTTTATCTGGAAAAACAGTGTAAGATTCAGCTGCTTCCTGGGAAAGCTGAGGATGGAGTCAAAGCACTTGTTCTCTGAGCAGGAAAAGAGAAGGCTGACTCTCAGCATCTTCAGTATAGCGATGGTGACAGAACCTGAGACATTCAAAGTGGAGAAAGCAAGGCTCTCAGGTACACAGCAGCACTGTGGCTGTTCAAAGAAAGCACTTCATTCCGTTATCCACGCAGAAAGCTTTGTAGGGTACAGTGTTTGTTTTAACCTTAAAACCATTAATTTTAGAGGACTCTGGAAAATGAAAGCAATATTTTATGTATCTACCTTTGTAATTTGTTATCATTCCCTGCATTACTAGCCTTTTTGATGGTCTTATTAGGGAGAGCGAAAGAAGGAAGGGTTTTTAAAATTTTTCATTAAAAGAAACTTACGTGATAGAAATAATTCACTGAGTGTGTTGTTCCACAGAAAAGAAGCCAGTCAACGGAAGACACAATTTTTTTAGTTTACTGTCTAGAACAATAGCATAAACAAAACTAACAGAGATCAGCTGGGACTCGCACATGCCTTCAGATTTCATTCCACTGGAGGGAACATTCCTCTGAAGATACAATTCCCATCAGCCTCCCTTCTTTGCCTGATGAGCTAGGGCAAGCAGAACAGGACTGTCCTAAATGAAAACAGTGCTAAAAAAAAAATAACAGAGCAGCACCAGAGCTAACAAAGCATCTAGCAGATGTTCACTGTTCTCAGAGAGCTAAAGATTGATCTTTATAATTTGTATTCTTGTGCATTTTCTCAGGTGCTTGTAATTTCATCTTCTCTCCTAGTCTTTGGTTCTAGGATCTCAGAACTGTAACAGATCTCCAGGGCCAGCATGGTGGGTTCTACCCCAGAGCTCACTAGCAGAGATGACACTATCACTTRATCTACTTCAAACTCTTCAACACCATTTGTGGCGCGGTACCTAGACTGCTCTCTGGCATCTTTCCTCATAGCATCATCTTTGCTGTGACAGTAACCCACTTTCCCATCCRTCCTTTTTCACAAATTCTCAGCTGTCATTCGTCCCCTTCTGCATTTCTCATCCCTCTTTCCATTTCTTTCATATGATAAAAATAAAAATGAACATATTTGAAAAGAAGAAATGCAACTATCGCAACACTGATTGCCTTGATGAGGTCATATAACTTCTCTCTGCTATGAATTCAACTCAACCTGGCAACACCAAATTTATACATTACTTAACGCAGTGGGTTCCCAGGCCTATATGGAGCCTTCCACTGCGGCCAGAATATAAGCAATAAAATAAGGAAGACACTAGTTCTTGTCTCATCGTTTTCTCTGAACATTCACTCTATTTTGCCCACAATAACCAGAAGGGATGCACTGAAGATGACACTATTGCCACAATTCTCCTAGCAGATGGCATTTCATTTGTTACAGTCAGAAACCTCCAAAATACTAATAGCTCTCTGTTGAGAAGGAATTCCATAGAACAGCAATCAGGCAAGTTTTTGCACATTATGACCTATTTCAGAAATGTATTTAATTAATAGGTCCACAAAGCCTGTGATTGAGATACTATTTGACCTCTCCCAGTTCTTTCAAGAGACACATATCTGTTTTTGAATTCTGAAGCATGCATGTTGATAGTCAGGAGGTTAGTAAGAAAAGCCAACTGGGAATTACTGATTAATTTAACCGGCTCTACCTACTGAACTCCTTACTCTCCAGATTAGCATCCAGTATCAGCTGAAGAAGCCCAAATATCACTTACCTTTGAAATAAATACAGTTTTAGAGCAACTTTATCATTATAATCATTATTAAACTGATGAAATACTGCTTTTCACAACAATATACAATTAAGTAAGATAATTGAGTTTAGGTGGCTTGAACTATTACATTAGCAGTACTTACTCACTAGTAAGAGCTCAGCACAATTTTGTTTCTCTCTAGAAAATTCCTTCCAAGGCCCCTTATGCTTTTGGTTAATTTTGTTTCGCCTTCCAATAACATTTTTAGACTATTAGTTTCCTGTACATTTGGCCTCTGAACTGTGAAAAGTCTTGAGGGAAAAGATACATAGTTCTTTACCAGTATCGCTACCAGCTTCCTTCTGCCGCCAGAGAACTAGCCATTCCCTGTGAAAGCACGTGCGAAGCAGCGAGGCCACGGCACGCCACGGAGACATCTCCCAGCAATGCCCATGTAACAGTATGGACAGATGGACCTTTGAAGCTGCGGCGACAGCAGATTTGTAGTCTGACACGATAATGATCTTTCCTGCAAATTCAGCTCACACCTTAATAGGGGGCAACTCGCCATTGTTGCTGGGAATCTGACTGCCTTAGCGTCTTGCTTACTTGGCGAAAGTCTATTCTCTAGCAGTAGGACTTTTTAAAGCACAAAGCATGGCATTAACTCTTCCCTCTTTGACTTCAGGTAGGGGTTTTAGTAACTTCAATGTGTCAGATCAATACCGAATGCTTTTAAAAATTCCACAGCAAGTTTACCATGTTCTCTGTCTCCCTTTCCTTAGCACTGGCCTTTTAAGAAAGAGAAAATAAAACACAGAAAAAGCAAGTTGCTGATTTACTTCCCAGTCCACAGTTCCTCACTCAGTCACCCTGCCAATACCTATTTACTAATGCCAGCACTAGTGTGTGAAACAAGCTGCTCCTTCTGCTGCATTCAGGATTTCTGCCACAGCTTCTGTGCCCTCTGTGCCCTCAAAAGAACTTTGAAAAAAGACCAATCTGCTATTAAATGCCTGGTTCAAAAAAGCCCTTGAATAAACACAAAAGCCACAATCCCTCACCATTTTTCTGCTCCTAGCATTTCCATGTTCCACATGGAGAAGGGGGACTATGTTGCTGTGCAAGGTAATCCCCGAGAAGGTGGTATTGATAATCACCACTTAATTTCTGGTTAGTTAATAAAACCAAAAAGTATTGCTGGGTTGGTGGTAGCATTATCCAGTATGGGAGAAGATGGAAGAAGGTAAAAAATAAAGTAAAATGAAACACTGTCCTTCCTAAAGTGTAAAAACTGGCCTTCTAAGAATCAATTGAGAGCGCTGCCTTATAAATCTCCTTCTTCAGTTGTCTACTCAGTGCGTAAGATGCGGATGGCAGAAGCAGTGATGAAGGAGATTAAATAGGTTTAGAGTGACTTTGTGGAACAAATGTAACAGATTCCAAAGATTGCTGCTTAGGGCCTTGCTCGCTGGATTCGCTGCATACCAAACAGCACACTGGGAACAACTGCCATGATCTGCGCTTTGTATTTCCCAAGGTTCGCTTTCCAAAAGGCAAGAAGGACAGTTTCCTGCTCTCCACAAGTACAGCCTTCAGAATTCTCTGTCTTACCATTTATTTTCTTTCTGTATATTTCTACTTTCTGTGTACAGACAAAAATCAAAAAGGCTCTCATGTTCAAATGTCATGTCTCCCTCCTTTCCCATTCTCACACCCTCCCGACACAAAAACACGTACCACATTTTCCCCCTGCTAGATAAGAGAGGACTGTAATTCAGAGTTAAGGGCAAGAGTTTAAGGCACTCTCATTCACTAAAAAATAGTATTTAGTGGATCCATGCATCAACATTAATGTTACCAGGATTAAATTCTCTCTTATGGGTTTGATTCAGCTTCTAAGTCACTGATAGAACTCACATTTGCTTTGCTGATGCAGCATCAAACACAAGATCAAAGAAAGCATTCAGCTGTTAAAAATACCAAGCTTAGAAAACTGTTCAGAGAAACCCCACCTGAGCCTGTTTAGATGAAACATGCATGTAAACATGTGTTATCATGCATTATCAGCAGGCACAAAACTGCCCAGGTATGTATCTGCTGCTAACACTTGACTGAATCCAGATTTAAGCATCCATAACCCTAGACCCATTAACAAGCTCAGTTTGCTAGGTGTGCCACTAGCAAAACTAACATACTTGATGCACTGGAGTTCAGGGCAGAAAAACAGGAGTAAAATGAGCTCAACTTTTACATACCAATCTCCTGGCTAGAGCACTACGCAGGAAGCTGGAGATATGCTCTCTAAACCATTCCCAGTGGGAAAGGCTTAGGAAAGTTCTCAGCCTCTACTTCTCTGGAGAACCCTTTGCTGTCAGTGGATTTCGGGTAGCTGTTCCTCTGGCTGTTGGGCCACCAGACAACTGAGGATCTCAGGTAAAAGGGAACCTAATCCTCTAGCCTAGCACTCAGAGCCACCTATTGGTAGGTGGGGATGTCCTAGAATTGTATCAGTACTTCCCAGACTACGAGGGCTGTGTCAGGATTACACACAGAATATGCGTGCTGTGTTTTGTACTTAAATGGGCTACGAGATTAGCACTGTTTTACTAGTAGTTCTGTATGCAACCAAATATAAAAGCTAGGGAATTTGGGAATATTTTATCATTTTTGGATTACACAATACAACACCTCTAATAAAAGTCCCTTCCCATAAAGGAGCATTTGTATGATGGGTATTTGCAGATTAAAATAAAAGCAGAGAAAAAAAAAAATAAAAGGAGACGTAGGTACATCTTTATTTCCTACATCATTCCTCCTCCTGAGTGTACAGACATTACTAGACCTTGATGGGAGCTGAAACTCTTTTAAGTCTATTTACCCATATGATTGAGAAATGCTTAAGTGTAAACCAATTGCATGTAGAGAGGTCACGTTATTGGAAATCACAGAGTGGTGGCAGACATGTCTATAGGTGTGCAGCAACGTGCAAGGAGTTAGATCTCAGAAGAGATATTGTTAAAGTATTAACTTCCAGAATCTGCTCATGAGCAAAACTCATTCACTATCCTAATGTCTCTGACTAGAATGAACCTCCACACAAATTAAACAGTTCTTGTTATCAGAAGTGTGATCAGTCTTCCTGGCCTAGTTGCTGACTGCTGGAAACCCTGAAATCATGAGCAGCTCCTGCTGGAGTTCTAACACCAGATAAGACTTAAGCATACTTAATTAATGCATCCTGTGGGAATAGGATTCTGTCTTCTACTGCAAGATTTGAAACTTTAGAAGGCATTACAAGCACAAGTTTAAACCTCTGAACATGAATTTTTCCCCTGAATCTGGGGTGTAAATAAGAACTGCCATCCTAGGTCAGCACAAAGCTCCACCAGGCTCAGTACCTCATTCCCATCAATGATGGGTAGCTGAGGCCCAGAGAAGCATACAACAACAGGGAAAAAGTGCAACAATGGTTCTTCAGGATGCTCTTCCAGTCTCCAGTGTCTGTGGCTCAAGGACTCGTTTAGTGATAAACGCAATTAACAGAGATGGGAGAATTGTTCTACCTTTCTCATGTACCAAGAGGAATGGATTAATTTTGTAACTCTGCCACAATATTTCCTAGCCTGTTGCCATTTGTGCCCCAACAAGCAAACTCCAACAATTCAGTACTTTGCTAACTCTGGTTTTGTTACCTTTTATTCAAATTTTTTCTTTAAAAGTGACATTTACAGTATTTCCCTCCCCTTGATGGAAGTTTCAGGTAGAAATTCTACTTTCAGTTATAAATGGTACAGCCTTATGTTTGTTGTCCGTAAGTATAGGGATTCCCAGTCTTTGTTTCAGCCCAGCAACACTACATTTAATGCACCTGTAGCAATCAAAACAGGAATTCACAAAACTATAGACAGTAAACTCCAGCTCAGCGTACAAATTATTCCGTCTCTATGAAAATGCTAGAAAACCATCCTCCTTCAATGTGTAACTTGCATTTGCATTAATTTGCAAGAATGGGGGTTACAAGAGAAGACAAGATACCACCTTTCATGTCGAAGGTATCTACTTAATATATTTACCTTGTGGAGCTTGGCCTCCTTTTTGAGCATAATACTGCTACCAGATAGTCTATGGGTGTTGTGTGGTAGTTTCCTTCAACTGGAAATGTAACTTCAGTTTTCTGTCTACAGAGGAAATACACCTTTATCCTGGGACGCTTAGCCCAACAGGAACAAAAGTTCATTTTTAAGAAGAACAGAGACAGAGGAGGAGAGAGATGCATTAGAGAAATAATATTAATAGATTATTAATATCCATTTAAATCCAGTAGCCTGTCAATAACATCTATGAAAAGAGGTGTCAGAAAAGGATTCATTTCCTTCATCTGCCCCACTTTCCATAACATTTGCCACTACCTCACAAGCTTTATCTATCTTTTAGTATTAGCCTCAGGTGCCTAGATTCCCTCGTTTGCCATTTAAAAAAAAAAAAACAAACCAAAAACAAAAACACCCCCCAAAAAAACCCCCCAAAACCAACACCAAAACACCCCCCAAAAAACAAAACTCAAAAAAAACCCCCAAAACCACAGAATAGCAAAAATATACATCCCCCCCCCCCCAGCTGTTGGTAATTTTTAGGAGTTTATAAATCCAGCCTTTTCACCCTTAATTTCCAGTAATCAGTCAATAGGTCTGTAACTTCAAATGACAAAGTGCTTAAGAAAGTTTAGTAACAATGTAACAGTCTTAATGATGTAATTACTAGCACTATCCTTTTATTAAAGAATTCATCTATTCATCTGTGTTTGGGCAATTCATATGGTCCCAGCTGTGAGGCAGGAAACTTTTTTGTTTGTTTTTTTTTTGTTTGTTTTGTTTTGTTTTTTAAAAGAAATAAATGGAAGGGCTCATCCATCAAACTCCTAACCATTTCTTCTAAGTGCTTGGTGTGATGTGTGAGCACCAAAGCTCTGAAGGAAGCAGCCGAGGTTTCTTTTTGCTTGATTATTTCCAGTGGGTTCACAGAAAGTCACCAGCCTTAAAAAAAAAAAAAACCAAAAAAACCCCAACACTAACCCCACAAACACACACCACACAAACACCACCCAACAACAAAAAACCAACAAAAAAAATCCTCCCCCCAAAACAACAAAAACTCAAACCAAAAAAAAAAACACAAAGAAGAAAGTATCTTCACTTCTTTGAACTGGCTATATCTACACCCACACCCCCCACCCCCCCACATACACACACTCTTGCCAGGAAATGTAAGTGAATGAGTGAGAAAGCAAGGATGCAGACATTAGTTGGTGTTCTTCCGCTTTTATGTTACACAATCAAGCTTGAAAATCTCCAAGGACCTCTGCTACCAGGGGGCTGTGCCAGATCCTACTTCCCTACCCTCAGAGAAACAACAAAGCCTCAGCTACTGGCCTCAGACATGCCAATACCTCCCTCTCCGATGTTACAGACATGAGGACAGATGGCCAACTCAAATGTGTATTTCTGTGCTTCCTTTCAAATTGCTTTGGCACGACCAGATGGCATTCTATGTCTGCCTGGTATAAATTAGAACTTGAAAGTGGCTACAGCACTGCCAAAAGCAATCAATTCCACATCCTTTCAGGCACACTCTTTCCCAAAGCTGGGATGTCCCTTTCCATGATGACGGATATCTGACTGGAAATCTACCAGGGAGGAAAAAAATCCGATGGAAAACATCACTATGGAAATAACTAAGGTGCGGGAGTGAGAACAGTGATACAGTAACATAGAGTGCAGATAAGGCATTGGCAATGAAAGAACAAGAAGGACGGGTTTAAGTGTTTGTCACTGCAAATGTAAGATCTGTGACCAAGGAGTCTGGATCCTACTCTTTCGGTGGTGTCTTCATACCATGCAATTCACCAACGATTTCACCAATTGTTACTAAACATTCAGAAGTATTAGTGACTCTGACAGAAAGTCCTAAATCTAAACCTTATATTGAGATAAGGGAGTTGTTCCTCACTGGATTTTCCTTCTGCCTCTTACCCCAAGATGTGTTTCTATTTTTCCCTTCAACTGCTGTACATTTTCCTTAATTGCTTGTGATTCTGTATCACGTAGTTTTATTCACAGGGAAAATATAGTGATAACGTATTGAGGTTTTATTTGCTTGTGTCTTGGTTGAGGGATTTAGCATCTGTGAAAGTAAAACCAATAATTCTTAGTAATTTTTCCCATGTAATTCTRTAATTTTGACAGCTAACTCTGAACAACAGCAATCTTGTTATCCTAATCACCAGCCTCTCTGGAAGATCTCATCGTTGCTGACAAAAGCCTACCATGTCTTATAAAGTCATCCAAATCTGCCAGGGAGTGTTTCTGGGAAGATCAATCTGTTTCATCCTTGTGAGCAATGGAACCTCTGAGCTACAGAGAGGACAGCTACTCTCAAGCTACTCTCTCTCTCTTCTCTGCTGTCCTTCCCATTTCTGACAACCTCCTTCTGAGCCTACAGAAACTTTCGGAAGACACACGCGTGTATGAGTGTGTGTGTGCACTGAGAATACCAATACAAGCCTCACGGTGCTCCAGTGCCACGTGCATGCATAGTAAATTTGACAAGCAGAGACAGTGCAGCAACAGCAACTGTAACAAGCTGGTAGCCTTCATCTTCTTTCTCTGCTTCTTTTTATTATCTCACCTCTCTCTTTGTTGCCAACTTCTCTGTGTTACTGGCATCATGGATGGTCATTGTTTCTGTTCTACTCTGGTCCCAGTTTATTTGATTTTGCTTGTTTTCCTTACTTACAAATTACTGCCTTAGGGGAAAGAAACCTTTCAAACCTTTGAGCCAGTCTGATCTATTTAGGTAGTGTGGTTGCTCCGTTTATTAAATAAAGTTCTCTCCTTGCTGTGGCTGCTTCTTCTAACTTCTTACATTTCCACGAATCTATTGTTTACTATTATGAGTAATAATGAATGTTATCACAGTTGTTTGTAGCAGGAGGACTGGATCAAATGGCTGACAAACCTCTACTCCCAAGTGCTGATAAATTAGAGGCACAATTTGGTAAACGTGATGGAAGGCACATAGTAGGATACAATCTGGAGAATGTAAGCACTTAACAGTAAAAGTCACTACACATTATTTTTTACATGCAGAAGTAGGAAAAATCCAAAACCTATTGGCTTCTTTAGATCAGTAAATCACAAACATTTTTTCACATCAGGGCTCTCTAATCCACCTCCAAGGTAGCCTGACTCTGATCTCACTTCCTAGACTTGGAAAAAGAGATGCACGTTCCCTGCCTCTCTAGAAGCCGCAGCACTAATGGCCTAGAGCCCACGATTTTCACCTTTGACAGCGTCTTGGTTAAGATTTTGTTTGTTCCGGTTCTAAGCTTTTCCACTGATTTCATTTCTTGTCAATTTATTTCTGCTTTAATCAATGAATTAAACAAAACAGACTTACGTGAGTCAAAGTGATATAAAAAGTATTAATGTAGTGGATTTGAACCAGTTTATCTACCTTGATAAAAAATTGATTACATTAGCTTAGGTAAATACTCATATAATCAAGAGCTTTGTAGAAGAATCTTCTGAAAATTCATTTTCGTCCTTTAAGCCCTGACAATTTATTCTTTGTCACAACCCGTCCTATTTTCTAGCAAAGTTAAATGTAACAGAATGAAGTTTTCTCTGCACAATGAAAAATGTGTTGATCAACAGTTCAAAGACTTTCTGAGGAACAAGAAGGTGCAGAATATTGCATACACTCGTTATCATCTGAAATTAAGATGAGCCAAAAGACAAGTGAAAATGAAGAGTTATAAATTAATCTGATTCTGTCCAAGTTCTGTAAAGTAAGTATAGCAAACCTCAACAGTATGCTTTTTTCCCCAGCAGAAATGCATAGGAAGACTGCTAATTTTGCTGGCCTCCAGAGAAATACTAAGGAACAGAAGTTGTAATTATAAACGCAAACAAATGAAAACACAGTGGCCATCTAACAAACTCAGAGGCATCTGTATTCCCTAATGTGCGCCACGTAAGAGATGAAGACAGCCCTCAAAAAGTCAGCCTCAGAGCAGCAGCATGAATTTTCCTATTGATGTTGCTAACCCTGCAGCCCCGAGATCCATATTTACCCCCGCTAGAGTTTGCAGAAGACAGTCTGGTTTATTTATTTATTTAGCTTTTTAAGACGTTGAATATACTTGCGGGCCTCTACCAACATATGACACACCATATTTAATTTTAGTGCCTTCCTCTTTTTTTGTACATATATAGCCACACATTTTCATTTTCCTGCTCTCCTCCTCCCTACTAGTATTTGTTCATAAACTCACAATTCAACAGCAACCGAGACCCTTAGGAACTGAAGGTTCATGGCAAGTCAATGCAGATGATGCTTCTAAGTGCTTCAGTGACTTCTGAAAAAATCGGTCTGCGGACATGCCCAATGGTAAAACTGTAACAAGCGTAGGTGTAATTGTGCCACCTATAATTTAATTAGCTTAGCTAACGAGATCAGCAAACAGCAGCAGTAGTAAATGCGACAACATGGACTGGATGCTCTGCCTCCCAAGTACATACACTTTCTGGGGGGGATGTAGCACAGCTTGTGCTGACCCCTCCACCATGTGCTTTCATTGCAACTGCTCATCTACACTAGGTAAAGCTGGGGAGACGTGTCCCCCAGCACATTACATTAGCTACATCTTGTAGGTGGCTAACTCTGTACAAACATTGGAGGGGAGGGAGAAAAGCAGTATGATGCAGATTACTGACTCCAAAGATAAACGGTAGAAACGGCATTTAATTTTGCCTCACTTCTTAAAATGGAAAGAGCAAGAGAAAGGACATCTCTATTTCCCATCTGCAGTATGCCACAGTACACTTAAGGAAAAGGTTAGCATGCTATTCTAGATAGTCAGAAATAACAAAATTCAGTATAATCTTACCAATATTTTGTAGGTACTCTATAGTAAAGGGAAGAGATCTGTACAGGCTGTTGTTTCTCCCAGAAACTGAAAAACACTACCTTTTGCACCGGATTGTATTTGAGCTGCCAGAAGTTCTCATAGTCCTTAGTCTTGATTTAGGTAAAACAGACCATGTTTTAAATAAACTGTATCTCAGGTGGGAGTTTTTTGTTGTTTCTTAGTTAATTTTAGCACAATAATTACCACAGCTTGAACAGTACAGGTATTCTACCTGAAACTCTGCTTAAGGATAGCATCACAGAATCAGACTGTTTAAGGTTGGAAGGCACCTCCAGAGGTTATCAAGAGAGGCCTCGCAATGGCATCAGCCAGCTCCCCCAGCAGTCATGGGTGCATCCCATCAGGGCCCGTGGACTTACGTATATCCAGTTTGCTCAAATATTCTCTAACCTGATTGTCCTCCACCAAGGATAGGTCTTCCTTACTTCAGACTTTCCCCAATTCAGGGCTTGGGATTTCTGAAGACACCAGTTTCAACAAAACAGTACAAGTGCACTGTCAGCTTCCAGACAAATCTGTTCTTGTCTACACCCCCTCAAGGAAGCACAAACCACTTGTAACTACACAGCCCACATCCAATCATCTCCAGAAACTCTTAATGAACGTGAAATGTGTGGTTACAGATGTTATTCCTTCAAATCTTAATAAAATGTACAATGAAATAGAGAAACATTTTAAATTCTTTATTTTTAAACTGACTCTCCATCTTTTTACCATACATGGATTATTTTTTATTCATGAGGTTGCAACCATTTGTTTCCCTTAAGAAATAGAAGTGTAAAAATCTAAAATACCCTTGAAAGAGCATCTTAAAGACAAAATGAAGGAATTCAGAGAAATTTGTGGACACTATGTCCAGAAGATAGTCTTGTCTGGAATCCAAAATACTGTATTTCTCCACTAGCTGATCTACAGTTAGGAGAAAACGGAACATTGTTTGTGTGTTTCAAACATTATTTCCATTTCAAGTAGCACTTGCCATTTTCTACATGAAGGACAGAATAAAGCAAATGCTGAAGCACTTGTGTGCTTTCTTACGCTTGTTAAGTGCTACTTGAATTTTGACTACTATACTTCATCTCCAATTAGCCAACCTCCACGTGGTGTATAACAACATTGTTTGTCTTTTCTATGCAAAAAACCCCCTAGAGCTCTCACTTCTTTAGATTAGCCTACTGGTTCTCAGTTCACTGTACTAGTCTTAATTCAGAGTAGCTCTACTAAATTTTCCAAATACTCCAACTGCCTGCTACAGTGTACTTAACTATTTAGACACTACAAATTGTACATATGTTTTTTTTTCATAAAGTACTCAATTGCATTTTGTTTTAAACACTGAATTCTAATAACTGATAAAAGTTCTGCAATAAGTTCTTTCCATATATCCATTCTAAATGGGTAATGGTGTTGCTGTAACCAAAATTGCCTAAGAGTATACGCAAGGTAAGGCTTGCCAAGTTAAAAACAAACAA
>JAYKAV010000778.1:2564234-2579627 GCA_035582835.1 Phoebastria nigripes
AGATACACTTTTTATTTACATAGGATTCTTCAGATAAAATCAGCTTGCAGATTTTTAAATTAATATCAAAGCTGCTAAGAAATATTTGCATATCACAATTTATACCTTATTAACTGCATCGCTGTGGCACAATTGTAGATATAGGACTCAATTCCTTACATCTAGAGCAAAAAGGCATAAACCAGCATTCTTTTGAGCCAGTAAGACCTTGGAAAACCAGTGCCCTCTCTTGTGATCCTGCACACAGAAATAAGAGTTAATTCCCAGCAACTCCTGTGAGAGAAGCTACTGAAGGACTGCTCTGCTCTGGGTTATCACATTTACTGCCTCTTCTGGGCATTCAGCTCCTCTAGCCAGTCAACTTGGGTGGGATGGAGAAGGGAAGCCAGTCTTTTTGGTCTCTTGCAGATTTCACAGCACTAATTCAGCAGGCCACAATCTTTAACTGCCAGATTCTTGTCACTTGAGACAAAGACTCTTCACCTGACAAACCTTCTTCCAGGATTTACTCAATTATAAACCTCCATAAATTGTGGGAGAGTTTGGCTCTAAGTTCCAACTTTGAATTGTTAGCGTTGAACTCAATTATCCTGAATACCAGAATAAAGTGAACCTTTTCCTCCAGTGGGAATATTAATGTCTAAAGGGAATGACAGTGCCATTTGGCTATCATGAATTATTATTCAAGAGGAAAATGTTTCTTAAAGCTACAGGAACTGTAGGGTCAGAACAGCAGCTGTCACAATTCTAAGAGAACGCGGGAGAAACTTGTGAGTAAACTTGTGTTATTTTAAAAGCAAACCACTGTGATGATGAATTTTAAGGAGAAACATTACATAACTGAAGTATAAACTTCTGTTTCTACTCACATGTTTGTCAATAATAAAAGCAGAGATAAATATCATAAACACCGTGTGACCGATGATGTAAGAGAGTATCTGGCTTGTTTAGCACATGGGAACATGTGTACATTTTAGCGAGCAGGTCATTCTGGACACTCACTCTCAAACAGACAGGGGTAGCAGAACACCATGAGTATCCTTTGGCTCCACTTAACCCCTTTCTGAATGGTTTTGAGCTTAAAACAGGCTTTATGGCTATGTGGCTTTATGCTGCCATTCTGGCTAGGAGCTAAATTTCGCTTCCATGAAAATAAGGACTTTATAGGAAATTGCTACCCTGTTTTAGAAGGTGATCTTGTTTTGTGTTTTGCTGGGAGACTGAAATGCTTTGCAAAGATTATTTTATGGGTATTGTCTGGTTTCAGCACTTTCGAGACAAACACTAAGGAAAAAAAGCAGCAATAAAACTGTTTCTTTTCCACACAGAGAGTTTGTGCCCATATAAGGTGCTCCCCACTAACTGATTTTGTGTCTGCTATAATATGGGGGTTCTCTCCTTACTAAGCTATGCTATTAAATTAATACATTGATYTATCTTAGGCTGTAACCCAAGGGACAGTTCAGGTCATATTTTGAAATCTGACTGAAGCATTACAATCACGGATTATAGTTRACGCTTGTGAAAAGGGAGCCTGGTACAGAAGTACCTCCTCCTCCCTCTTTCCACCAAAAAGAAGTCACAAATTTTAAGACCCCAAGATGTAGGGGCCTAAACTCAGGTTCAGCGACTTTTTAAAATTTCTCTAATATGCTGTGACTTTCAGGAGATTGCTCTTGGAAAAGCCTTTTTATGGCTCTGCTTTCATTTCAGGTCTCTGCATAAAGATTCCATTTAGAAAAGTTTTAAATGTATTTATGTGCAAGAGGCAGTTTCTCCTCTTTGGTCTTTTTTGGTCTGAGTAGGATTGAAGAAGGGCTATCTTGCCTAAGGCATTCCCTTTTTCTTCAATGCCTCATCCAGACAGACAATGATACACTGTATTTGTTTTAATACATCTTTGTGTGCTATAAGGAGTAGTTTAATATTGCTGCTTGTGGAGAATGCTTTGGTCTACATTGCTGCAGGCTAGGAAAGCTGGGCTTACAAATTCTAATGCAGAAGGATATATAGCTATTTTTAGTCAACACATTGCAAGGTTTCAGATACGCAGTAATACAGTCATGTTAGATCTTTAAATACTTGTGATAGAACCACAGAGATGAAGGGCTGGAAGGGCCGTCAAGAAGCCTTGCCCACGCCCTGAGACAAGATTAATTATATTTTGACCACCCCAGAGATGTTTGTCTAATATAGTTCCAAATGAAGGCTATCACAGCCTTTTGCAATGCTTCACTACAGTTATAATCAGACATTTTCCCTATTTTTCTCCATTACTCCTTATCAAGTCTCCAAGGGGTACCAAAAAATGCTACAGTCTTCTTTCAAGGAACCTCTTCCACCCCCCCTTTTTTTTTTTTTCTTAAACATACTGTGAGACTATTGTTATATCCACATTTCCTTACCATTTTCCAGACCAAGCAAACATGGTTCCTATAATCTTTCCCCTCAAGAGCAGTGCCCAGACCTGGGCATAGTGCTCCATCCAAGGCCTCTAGTTCTGGGCATTACTACATTCATATAGTTGCATATTGCATTTTCTTTTTAAATCTACAGAAATATATAAATACCTCCATTAACTTACATAGAACAATCCTGTTAACACATACTGGGTGTGTTGGGTTTTTTCCTCTACAGCACCATAGTTTTAACCACTTAATCAAATCCTGATTTCTGTTTATCTTCTGATTTTTCATTTTGCATGCAGCTACCCGATTCTCCTTCCTAACAGTAGTACTGTACTTAATTTCATTTTCTTGACTTCATGCAATTTCTCCGCTGTTTCTGAGAACACCTTGTATTCTGTTCCTGTCCTCCAAGAGGCCTCTCAGCTTGTTGGTGCGGGATTGCATACATGTCCCTCATGCCACCTGACTTTGTCAAGGAAACTGCTCAATAGAATCGGATTGAGGAGAACATGAGAGGTTTACTCAGTCTACACAATAGAAAATTCGATTCTTTGTGAAATTTCAATGTTTCCTAAGTCAAAACACATTTCCTTCTTCCTGTTTAACTGTTCTGCTGGCCTTTTGATCAAAAGAAGAAACTAGATTTGTTTGATGTGATTTGAGCTCAACAAATCTGTGCTGGTTGTTCTTCACAACCTTACTCTGCTATTGTGGCACAGAAACCCAGTGTTCCCAGACTTACCCTGGTCTCTGCCTGAATACTCTAGTTACTCACACTAGACTGTACTTCCTTAGGTCCTCCTCCTTAATCTTTGACCTCGTCCAGTCTGGTARGATCTAAACTGTTCCCTCCAGGTTCTTAACATTAACTGCTCTGGTTCAGAGGCAGCTTAGACACACTCCTTAATAATACAAAAAAAATTAACTCACTCCTGCTGACTTCATCTATCTAAATATACCCCGAAATACTTTAAACGTATTTTAAATTCACTGTTTTCTTCCTCTGTTACTCTTGTTAAAATCGTGTTAACTAAGTGATAAAATTCATGACAACAAACAGAAGATTAGGCAAACTAGAAATGCCTGTGGGGGAAAAAAAAAAAACCCACACAAAAAAAAAAACCCCAAAAAATGCAAACAACAACAACAAACCAGAAGACAAAATAACACTCAATCAGCTATTAATACAATTTTTAAAGGCCTTTTAATAATTTTATAGTCTGACTCCATGTAATAATAATAATTTTCAGCAACAAAATCGGGTAGTACTTACCCACAGTCTTTTAAATAAAATGGCTTATTGAAGTCAGTGAGGTATTTGCTTCTTGACCAACTAACTCAGTAATTGTTTACACAGAAAACCCACAAAGTTCATGTTTAGCTCTTTGCACTGTGAAATAAATAGGCTTTTAAGCATACTTAAAGCTAATCTGATTCAAGACTTCATTCAGGTCCATTATTTTGCACATGTAATACAGGAAAAATTTCACTGATACAGATTTTACTCGTGAGAGGGAAGTCATGCATACAGAAGTTTGCAGGATGTGGTTCGTTACAGCAGCATCAACAGGCTCTATGTGACAAAAACCTCACAGACATACTACAGGAGGAGGAAACTAAATCATGAGTTGAACAAAATGATGGCAGAAATGATTAAACATAGAATTCCAGATTAGTTCTAAATATTTAAAGTCAGCATACCTTTCCATATAAGCACGCATGCACAAACTTTAATTATTATATACAATCTATGATAATATATTGTTCATACATTATAAATTTTCACTTGGTACTTTAATCAGTTTATAAAATGTATTCACATATATTAAATCAATCAGCACTCAACATGGGCCATGCTGCACAAATTACTAAATAGTTTCTCAGTCTTCAGGGCTAATTTGATACAATCACAAGTGTTAGACTTTCATTAGCCTGAAGTTTAAGAGTATAATTGAATACAGCATAATTTTAGATATACTTTATTAAAAACGAAATGGAGGGGTTAGGTTTAATGAAAAAAGAAAATGGTAACACTCTGCCTATAATATATTTTTTCATGCCTCTTCGAGCTATTGTTCCCTATCTATTTTGAATTTAGCATAATGAGATAAGTTTACAATCTGAGCAGAGGTTTTACAGTATTAGTTAGCTCTTCAAAACAGTTTCACTTTCCGCCACATTTCAAAGGCTTATTTTTCTTCTAAGAAAACAAAACAAACAAGCAAACCCTTAATATGGTCTTTCAGTGAAAGAAAGGTTGAGAGATGGGGCATCTCCTGAAATTTAATGGGAAACAGGGCAAACTTGCGTTTGGTTACAAAAGGACTATATTGACTTCAAAGTGGGAGGTACGTTACATGAAACACTATATAATGAAACAGATGGGAACCTAATATTTACCACAAATTATAGTCTGACTCATGCAGTGATGTAGCGATTTAACATCTGTGAACTGGAGCCTAACTGCATTAGGTGCTGCTGTAAGCCGGCCTTGGATGGGACTGGTCAAAAGCTGTGTAGACCCTGACTCAGAACATCAATTTCATTCCATGGGAATGTCCTAGCCTGCACGCCCTCTGCCCTTCTCAGAGCAACCAGGATGGAAATGGGATCCTGAAATACCAGATAATATCAAAGTTGGAAGTGAATCTTGACCTATTTCATGTAGGATGTTCAAAGTGCTCAGGTTGCTACCGGCAAAGCAGAGCTTGTTTATCACATCATAGAACTGCATCCTACAGAGAAAGTTTGTATTACCTGACTGTAAATGTTGGTCTTGATCTTGGAAAATGAACCATAGGAACACGAGGATCCCTTGCCATAGGCTCACTTGTTAATCTTACTTTCAAGTACATTGAGAAACACTGTAACCAAGTGTAACCAAGGCTTAGTAGTTCAGAAATAAAAATACATCATATGACTTAAAGACATAGGATAATGCCAAGTAATAAGATATCAAACAATTACAAAGGTGCAGTACAACATCTCTTCACCTTTTACTTTCACCTCCAAAAATCCATCCTTGATTCTGGCAACACAGCATTGTGCACTCCAAATCTGGAAAAACCTGAATATGAATGACCAAAATAATGCCTGAATTTTGTGATGCAATTGTCCCTCTTTACCACTTGCTGGTCTCTCTAATGAAGCATCTACAAGACCAAGTGTACCATTTAGGTACCATTATTTCAGAAAACCAGGTATGTTCTGTCAATTGCTGTCATAGCTGTCCATCCTCTAGTCTTAATGCTTGATAGGAGGGAACAGATACAGACACTGGTCATGTTCCTAATCACACTTTGCATGAAAGTGGAAACCAGACTGTTCCTGAGCCAAACGGGGCAGGGGAGGGGGGGAGGCAGTTCTCTTTATGCATCTTATAACAAGGGGAAAAGTCAGAAGAGACAGCCACTCTCACAAGGTAACTACCTGCTTAGGTAATTAGACTAAATACTACCACAGCAAAGGTGGTACAAGAGCAAACTAAACATGGGCTACAAAACCATTTAGAACGTTCAGTTAGGCACATTGAGCCCCCTGCTCTCTTTACTTCTCTGAGATGTACAGACTGCCTACCATCCTGTGCAGAGAATAAAATGTACGTCTATAACTTTACAACTGTATTTTCAAAACCTGCTGGTGGTGTTTAAGTAAATCACTGCTCTTGATTTAAATGCAGTTCATTGTCTATTTGCATTTAGCGCTTTGGGAACTTCTACTCTGAGGTTCAGTGAAGAACCATGGGATTGATGATGTTGATCTTAAGCCCTGTTGATTTCTAGAAAAACTGAGTAAGTATTATTAGGAATTCAGTATACGTGACAATAATACATGATTCACTGACAACAGAAAATGTGTGTCATTGTTTCTTGAAGATTTGGTACGCATTTTTTTCAGGTGAAGTTCCAGTTTGGGGCCCAGTTTCAGTAACCAGACTTACAGGAGCTCACAGCAGAAACTCTGCTAGCATTCTATCTGCAAATACTTGGGATTCAAACCTTATGCATAATTGAGAGAAGGTAGATGAAGACTATAAAAACCGCACTTGCTACATGTTAGACGAGTGACCTGTCTACTCTGTCAACCTTCAGCTAAAGGCAACTGTGTTAGAAACAGAAGTAACTCTGTGTTAGGCAGCTATGACATCATTTGCTTTCAAGGAAAGTTTCATGTAGTTTAAGCCCTTAAGTGTGACGATTTATATCCTTCTCAAAGCTCTAATGTTCACTACTGTAATTCTGGATATCTTATGGCAACAATTCTGCGAGCTGAGTTTTAAGATGAGGGCTCAGTAACTGCAGATGCAGGAAAATGAGAATGAGGAAACTTTCCTATTAGAAGTGGGAAAGCAAGAGAGTAGTTTAAATGAACTAACTGCTGTATTAAATTTTGTACTTTTTACAGACTTCTTCAGAAGCAAAAGACCAGTGGAAAGGCAGGGAAAAAAAAAGATGTTTCTGAATCAAGCTAATATTCTGGAGCATTATTTTAAGCTAGGCTCTAGATTGTTACAGAAGTTCTAGATACTTTCCTTCACTTCCTCCTTTCAGAATGAAGCTAGTTCATACCTATCTTCTTTTCTCCAAGCTAAAGAAATATAGCAAAAGACGAGTTAGTAATAAAGGAAGGATTTGCAAAGAAGTCAAAAGAAGTAGTTATTCAACTGTTGTTGAAAACAGCTAGACAAACCACACAAAGCAGATTAAACGTCATTGTTCTTTCTACCTTCAGGACAAATATTGCCTCCAATATAATTTTAGAAGTGTTACTTGGAGGGCTGAAGACATCAGGCCGTTTCTGTCTGTCCAGGTGTTGGAAAAAAAACCCAAACTGAACTACTCAGTCACAGGTATGCTTTGATCTTCACATTTTTGAAACATCTAAAAAAGGATTTCTTCAGGAAATCTTACATTTGTCTTTCTCAACTGTTATGCTTATGAAAGGAGCAAATGAAAGAGGAGAAAACCCTACACCTATACTAAAGCTTTCCTTAGAAGACAATTTTCATTGACAATATTTTGGCCAGCTGTTCTTATCAAATTGTATCAAAAATGATGTTTCATAAAAAGAATATTCTACTCTGACTGTCTGAGGCATGTACCTAAGAGTTGGGTTTGCATTTGTCTCTGGCTTTGGAAAGCTGATCAGATGACAGGAGAGAACAAGCCTTTGTAAAGATAAAAGAGATATATTAGTGTCACAGTCGATTTTCATTATTTCTGTTCGTGGTAAAAGAGTATCTCCAGATATTCCATACAACTTTAAACTTTTTCATATTGTTCTTCAGAATACGTTCTTTGAAACCTGAAACTAAGTTTAAGCATCATTCTGTAAAGTCAGAAGTTTAAGTTCTTTACAAGTGAAATATCCCAACATACATACTACTACTAATACGAATCCATTCATTTTACTGTAGGGGCTTGCAAGAAAGAGATAGCAGATTTCAGACCTCACCTCGAGACATATTCCCACGAGGCTGAGAGGTCAAAGAGTACCCTTTTTCATGGAATGTGATTTTGCCAACACCACTAACTTCTAAGAGTATATTTATAGGAGCATGATCCTGGAATAATTATGAATTGCTATTACCCCTGGATATTGCTGCAACAAGAGAGAAAGGGTAGATAACTGTAAAAACACTGTCAGGTTGAACGTGTTTGCAACCTGCAAGTTCCCACTGTATCTCCCAGCTGCAGGGTTGTGCTGATGGCAGTTTATTATCGCATCACCCATGTAAGCACTCTGACAGGCACTCCTCCCTTTGGAGCTTCCTGCACAGGAGAACGGAGTAGTGGCGTATTCTTTAAGGAAGTATTACTAAGCCCTGATTTACTTCCTGTCCTTATAGATGCAGTTCATGGCAATTTTTTTCACAGGTTGCTGTAGGTGGGTGTTCGAGATATGTGTGCATGGTGCTAATTTTACAGTATCGAATGTGATTGCTGTGCTTCATTAAGCTTTTGGCACATCTGAAACATGGGTAAATAGCTTGCACTTAATATTTTAAGTATTCATTGCCTAGTAATTACAAAACTAATTACCAAGTTATTAAATATCTGCTTCACAAAAGCTTGTAATAATCCAACATATTCTTATGAAGATTGTTAACAATGTTTCCTTTAAGATACATGTCTTAATAAATGAGTGTCAAAGGCCTAATGATGTCTGAACATATCTTAATCTACTACTTTGTTACAGGTGATTACATCAAGGACAGATTTTTCACCTCAAAAATATTTCTAACACATGCCCATGGAAAAATGACTAACTTATGCTTTGAAAATCCAACATTCAGACATTCATTCAATTATTTTTATTTCTTAGATCTAGATCTACAAAAAGACTGAAATGCTGAAAGGACACCTAAAGCAGAATAAGGCATCAATATCCCAGCAGGTAAATCTCCAACCACCATCAATCCTTTACATGTGAATGTTTTTAGCAGTATCTAAGTTTTCTTTCCTGTGTGACTAAACTTATAATTTCTCTGCCATACCTAAAATTGATTCTATCTTCATGGAGTTGAGTAGTCTGACGGCTACATGTTCTCAGAGCATCAAAATAGATGCCCACCTGCCTATCTTCCTCTAGGTCCAATCAAACGGATACCTTTCAAACATGCAGAATACACACTTAAATACAAAACACAGCCCTTGAGCACTCCCTTTTCACAGGGTAGCTCAGTGGATAAAGCATCTGTTGGGGATATAGAAAAGCCACATTCACTGTTCCCTTTAATCCAAAAGGATTCAAATTAAGATGTCTTAACTGAGTGCTCTATACACCTGCCTGTAAATCGTCTTGGCCTTGGGGAGACACTGCCCACACTCCTGCTGGAAGCAAGCCTTTTTCAAGTTGTCTCTTTTTTAAAGAAATCATTAATTGAAACAATAGGTGAGAACACAGGTAAGCATGACTTTCCAGCGCAGTGATTAAGCCAGGTAACCTAGTGGAGAGGAGATCTGAGCTAGAGCTCAGCTAGCCCCTGCTCCTAGAAACTGACACTTGGGTTTATCTTCAACAGTTATTGTATGAAATGCAACCAGCTGTGAATTCTGATATGACACAGACTCCTTTTGCCACCCTAGAGTTATAAACTTAACCTCCTGAGAAGGGAAGGATTAACATATGTCCTTCTTATCAGTATTTCCTTTAGGTTAAGTAAAGACAACATAGTCATTGAGCTGGCCTGCTGTGACCCTCCCCCTCCAGCACCTGGTACAGGATTACAGATGCTAAGGGAGCCAAAACAACTAAAAGTTAAACAAAGATGTCCTTTGGGGGTTCCAGCCACTCCTTCCTCGGCTTGCCATGGCCTGGTCTTTTTATAACCTTCTGATGTTTTGTAAAGGCCTACATTTTCTACCCATGTTTTCAAAGGAGGGATAGGTAAAGTCAGATAGATTATATTCTTCAATGCATACTAAATTTCCTGGTGGTGTGAACATGAAATATCAGGTTTTTTATATATATATTTATATATATATTTTTATATATATATTTTTTTTTTAATAATTTTTTTTTCATATATATATAGATGAATGATTATTTGAATGATTTTCTACTATCAGGAAAGTTCAGGTCTAAATACCAGCTAATCATAGTTCAGATTTCCTGACAAGACTCTATCTTATAAAAGGCAATTGTTGATTATTCCCCTCCACCTTTAAAGAAAAAAAAAAAAAAAGAAAAGAAAAGAAATCCACAGCGAATGGTCTCCTGTCCCCATTTGAAGTCAATGGCAAGATTTCAATTTACTTCAATAGGACCACAAATTTCTCCAAATACTCTATGAGATACCATGGTGAAGTATGCTGCTCCAAGTATACTTACAACAAGTAGTACGTGAAAAATAGAATATGAAGGTATATTTTGAATGTGGAGAAGATAAAAATGGAAAGCCCTACAAAATCTGCAGCAATATTTTCTCAAGGAGCTATTTAAAATAATTCAAACGGACAACATTTACGCCATGTACAATATTACAGCCCTATTGACAGCAATGGCCTTTTCTGAAGGGAAAAGTAAAACTTAGCGTGCCAAAGTCTATACTTACGTGTATGCATATAAAAATATGAACTAGTTATAAAATTTTTTCTGGGAACAAAACAAAAGGAAACAAACTAAACCCTTTTCTTGTAACTGACATTATGCTGGAAAAATGTTCTTTACAGCAAATCAGCAACACGCAGACATCCTAGATTGAACCCTTTCACAAACCGCAATCACATTTGAAACACAAAACGTAAAAGATGCAAATCCTCAAACCTGTCCAAACACCTCCAGTGTGTGCCACCCTGTGTCGTAATTAGTCATGCCATTGTGCTTCACACAATACCACCCACTTCACATAGTCTATACTTCGCAGTATACAAAGTTAGTACACGAGTTAAAATGAAGAGACGAAGAACAGAGACTCATGTTGCGAGACAAGTTGACTAAAACAACTATAAAAACTGAAAAATAAAATAGCTGTGTAAAATCCTTATGAATTAAAACAGAATCTGCTGAGACGCCTCCTCATTATTTATCACTGCTGTTAGAACGTCTTAAAATGAGCCATTAAAACCAACCCGGCATTGGAATTGCAATGAATTGCACAGCCTAGACTCAAAACACTCCTAAGCAATTGCTCATGCAGGAAACCCTTGTGATCAGTAAAATATTCTTACGATTGAGGTGTTCTGTCTTGGAATGAGAAACTAGTTTAAAAAGTAAAAACATTAGGTGGGTAGGAAGAAAGCAAACTACTTTCCCAATTATCTCTGTCAAGGCTAGTTACTGCAGAAAAGGCCCTTCTTAAATATAGAAAGCATGTGGGAAGTAGAAAAGTGTAAGGTTTTAGTAAGTCTGAAGGTTGCATAATTGAATTTGATAAACTGACATTTTCCTAGGAAGTTTTAAAATTCCAGAAGATAAAGACATAATAAAAATAAACCTAGTTCAGCAGTTTTTGCTCTACAAAATGGTATACCTTTATTTCATGAAGAAAAAAAAAAATCCATTTCTCCTCCCTTTCAGAGTACAATCAATACTCCCTTCCCCCCTTACACTCTCTTCCTCAATACTTAATAAAAAATAATCTGAGAAATATAATCAATCCGAGGGAATATTAGATTATGGAAAATACTTCTTCATATAATTTATGATTCAGCCAACAGTAATTAAATCACACCAGGAACGTGTTTTTCTACAAAACTTCAGCTCCACCACCATCAAGGAGGAATAGTATAGACAAATGCACACCATCAAGACAAAGGACACATTTTCCAGTAGCTGGATAGTTTCACAATGACCTCCCCTTTCTGACTCTTTCAAGCAGGACAATATCACAATTCCACAGCAAAAGTACAGAGAACTTCCAGTTCATTCAGCTCAACAGTTTCTATCACTTTAAATTGATTTTTTTGAAATCTTAAATAAGATGATGGATTAGTAATATTGTCTCTTAAAACAGATAACTGCTAGTAAAACCGCAAACGGATTTACGTCTCAAGTTCTAAATTTGCCTGTTCTTTGTTTTCATTGCTGCCATTTTGAATCATACTGTGTAACAGGATGTCAACTTTTGAGAAAGTTCCTGGATCACAGCCTGGAGTATGCATAGGCACTTCTCTCGTCAATGTTTTGCTCCTGATGTGGCAAAGAAGAAAGCCTCAATCCTGTAATCTGGGTACATCTAAACTGCACATCTCTCTCATCTGAACTGGCTTTGAGGTCACTCAATTGCCTACTATTACGACTGAATTTACTAGCCCAGAGCTCAGAGTTCAGTTTTTACTTTCCAGGCAGTGGTCTGGATACAAACATGAAACTTCTGTCAAGTATCAGTTTTCCAATGAGAGCACAAGTCTGTATAGAGAAAATTATGATGAGTGGCCAGAAACTGAAAAGCATTAATTTGAAATTAAAAAAATTCATACTTTCCTGTTTTACAAATGCAGATGAGCTTTTAAAATCAGCACAGAAGCTTTAAATTCCAAAGTTGAAATTTCAAAAGGAATTTGTTGGGGAATGAGCACTAAACCTCAGAACCTCAATTAGTGTTTAGTCACACAACTCCCTACGAAACCTACAGAAATTCTACCCTGAAAGCTGTTTTTCTTTCTCACCTCAACAGAAATAGTCTATTCACAATGACACAGATTGAATAATTAGGCAAAGCTACAGAATTTAGAGCCGTTGGCTCTCACGGATGGGTTACATCATGCACTCGGTCTGTAGGCTGCCTTAGGCAACATGCAAAACTTCCTCTTCTACAGTCTGAATAACTAAGTAGTGCAGTATCTGGAAAAAAAATCTGGACTTGCCAGTGCTGTAGCTCATAATTATTTTGCCTATCAATACAGATTCAAGGCTGCCCCTCTCTATAAATTTAGTTTACAAAATGTGATGTGAAATCAGGAATGAGCGTACTGGCACTAAGTCTCACAGGCAAAATAAAAACAATTTCTATCAAAGAACGAAAGACACCAAGGAAAGAATTGGAAGTGTGGTACCAACTCAGCGGTAAGTTACAAAGACAATGAAGTTCAGTATTTAGCCTTTTAAGTACCAGGATCTTGAAGACACAGACCAGSACTTTGAAGTCTCGGTTGCCAAACCCATCACTCAGGAGAACTGTGAACAAGAAGTAGCACTCGCTGAACAAGTTACAGTAGCGAAAGAACCAYGTCGGCTGATACCAGAATGCCAAAGGGTGCCATGTTATGATAGTGTGTAAAGCACTTTTCAGATGAACAGCCRCATCAGAAACTACACCAATGACAGCTCCTGACCAAAAGATCTTACAAGCTGGTATATCCACCACTGGATGCTTTACATGGTCACTGGCAATAAATCAATGCAATGGTGGTATTTCATTTCTTGCTTTTTGTTAATTGTAATAATTTTGAGGATGATGGGGACTTGATTAATTGCTTTCAAGGCATTATCTAGTATGATTTATTATTTTTATTTTGGAAGCAACTAAGAATTGCAGTCATATGTAGCTCTCTTCCCCATCTAAAGRAAGCCTCACACAAGATCTCTCAGAGACACAAATATTTTTGTTCCTGTTTTATACATTCACCAGCACATCAAAGCATACAGGAGTCATCCTATCTGCCTTTAGCCACCTACACAAGCCACTTATTTTTGCCTCCTTAGGTGTTTAGTGGCTAGACATGGTCATGGGGCAATTCAAATCCTCACTGACTGCAAAAGGAACTAGAACAGAACAGCTTCTAACTCTAGTTAAGTGGTGAAGTTACCAGACACACGTTCTTAAAGTTGAGCAAAAGTAGGCTGACAATTTAAGGGAATTTTCCAGCATCACAGAGCACCTGAGCTAGAGTGATATAAATGAAGTCCATTTGAATTTGATAGCTCAAGCCCATAACTTTGCACTGGTAGAGCTAAGAACAGAGCTATTCTTTTTTACTTGGAAATGCCTCCAACTTCTGGAAGCCATTGCCCATTGTACAAAAAACAGTCATATGTGGAATGYCTCTGTGTTGTCAGTTTGATTTCTTGGAGAAGCATATTTTCACTTAAGGAAAGAAATAAGAATTGAAGCAGTTTTTCAATCTCTGTAGCAGTCTAACTACTTAGCTGCCAGCATTCTTTGGTTACGTTCCCTGCTTTATCTCTGGGCAAAAATCAAACTTATACTAATAAAACACAATGCTTGTATCTGCAAGCTCTTACAGACTATTACAGGTCAACTGCAGGGATGGAGTTTTTGTAGTGCTGATGAAGGGCTCTGGGAGGTTAGATTCATTGAATGTAAACTTCCATTTCTTTCCCAACTTTCCTGAACAAGAAATGAAACAAACAGCAAACCCCACTGAATGGGCCTAGAGTCAGATTTTAATCTCACTTACCTAGATACAGTATCAAATAACTGCATTGATGTGAATGCAGTTACTTCAGTCACAACACAGCAAGTATTAGAATCTAGCCTCTGATTTTCATTTTAAACCTGGATTAACTATGTAAAGAAGAGAGGAAAAAAAAAGAGAACCTTCTAGTCRTGTATTTTAATGACCATGACTCAGTTTATTTAGTATGTTTTAATCAGGAAAATGGACTGTGTGCAGCAGGATTTCTGACATCAACCGGCACTGCTCAGTCTGTCCCTAAAACCCAGCAGAGTTTGAAATCTTTCTTTATTCTACTCTCCTGCTCTTTACCCTCCAACAAGAATGGGTTGGCATCAATAAGGATCTTTGCAGCTCTGCTCGCTGAAGAGATTTGAGGACTATTTCCTGGCCCACAGGTGGAGTCAGGAAGGATATTTAAGTATGGCATCTCCTGAGGAGTCCATGTTTGTCACGATACAAGCACTCTGTTAAAAACATTTTCCTAATACCTATCTCATGTTGTGCTTGTACTCTCAGAAGACAAGAAGAAACCTCCCAGAGTGACACAACTATTCTTTTCTTTATCTTTTACTTGGCAAAGTATTTATAAATTGTGAACTCTTCTTTGTAGGCTATAGAATATGCATTAAATACTCTGTGTGTCTCCTTGTATATCCTAAAAACCTGTTAGTCGCATGTGTAGGAGGTCTGCTTGTAGTTTTCCCACTTCTCCTGTGATTGTGATACCACAGTGCGACAATCAGAGATGTTGCTGAACAGACCAAATGTAATTGCACTAAAGCAGTRGAGCTACTGCTGCTTTTGTACTTCTGGATGTGACTGTCTACTTTTTGCATGTTGCTGTACAAAATAAATATTGCTAAGGGTGATTGCAGAGAAAATTACTTAGTGGCCATATCTAGCTGTAAAAAACACACAACGGGAAGTAAGGTTACTTAACTAACCTTAACACTGGTTACATGAGGGTGAGGGGGCAAAGAAAGATAGACAGAAAAGGTCAATATAAAGTAGTTTAAAGGAAAAATTTAAAACCAATTGACTCATTTGGTAAAATTACAAGCAACTAAAAACTAACCTTTAGACAGAAAAGTCCCTAGGTTGTTGTGTTTTGTGTTGTTTTT
>JAYKAV010000778.1:2581859-2610024 GCA_035582835.1 Phoebastria nigripes
GGCGGGTCACCTGGTCATAGAAGGAGATCAGGTTGGTCAAGCAGGACCTGCCCTTCATGAACCCATGCTGGCTGGGCCTGAAAACATTTAATCCTGCTTGGTATCAGCAGCTGTGAATCAGCAACACCATCTACTGCATCCCTTCTTTACTGGGATGCAACCAATAACAGCGGTGTCCCACAGACACAGAGCCCCTTACACGCTAGCCAGCGGTACTGGACTTGGATTCTGTCCTTTGCCTGGATTCTGCCATTTCTCTAAGCAAAAATAGCAAGTCACCCCGATCTGATCCTTACCACATCCTTTTGGGAAGTGAGACCAAAACAAGCTTCAAATATATTCTTTCTGCAAAGGAGCAAGACCACAGGGAAAGAATATCCTTTTGTTGTTCCCGTGTTTTCTATGTATTTTGTACAGGATCACTTTCAAAATTATTTAAAAACAACTCGGAGGAAGTTCACAAATGGAACAAAACTTTAAACTTCCAAAGCTCTCTCTTTACTGCTTTGAGGATTTCACAAGGCAGATCTCTCCTGTGATTCACAGGACCAGCCCCTGTCCTAGCTCAGTCACCTGCTGTTAAGACTACAAAGAACTCTGATCCTTATTCTTCTTTTTTTGTGTAGCTACAATAATCTGAGGCACTAAAATCCCAAGTACTGTGAAACCCATAGTGGTATTCCAAGGAAGCAGTAACTGCAGGAGCTACTGAACTTGCACAGAGGTATTGGCTCTTGACCTCTTCTTCCCTTTCCTGCTACTTTATACATATTCCAGGCAGTAAATGCTTGCTGGAATATAAAAAGAGTTAAAAAAAAAAAATAATGGCACAAAAATGGGGTGAAAAACCCCCAACATCTAAAGAATCATGACAAGGAATTGAGATGAGAAAAACTTTTAGAGCCAAATATAAATAGTGTTAATGCAGTTACATTTATTTATATTAACATTAGAACCATTCTTTGTAGCACTTAGATCCTTTGCACAGTTTACATTCATACAGCATCTACTTTCAGTTGGAAAAAACAGTTCAGATGACAATGATTAACAAGTTTTYTGATTATTAGCTCGATATGTCTTTCCCATAGTTCTAATTTCAAGGTGTACGTAAGGTTTGTCAGTTAACTTTATTGCAGCCTTCAGTAAAATCTGTATTATTGCATGTTAACAATGGTTAGCGGGCAGATGCTACTCACTGCTGCCATCTCATGGTAGAGAGCATATCTGAAGTGCTCAGAAAAACACAAGGGAAGTTTCTTAATGTCTCAATTTTACAGGGGCTCATCGGTTTAGAACGCTAGGTTTCTATCCACATGTAAGCTTCAATTCTACTGACATAAAAACAAGTGTATAGTGAAGAAATCATAAGTCACAGGTATCAGCAATACTTCACAAAAGAAAACAGCATTAGCACAATGAATGAATTGAATCCCAGGTTCACGTAAGACAGAAGAGAGTTTTACCAGACATAGTGTTCAGCACCTTCTAAAACCAAAAAATCACCACTTCATTCTAGTGGGTATAACCTACTTGAAACTCCAGAAACTTCAGAAAAAGAAAGTATGCTGTGATGACTGCATTTGCTGTATAATATTTGTTCCTTTTCACTTCACACAAGCCTAATTAAGTGCTTAATCAAAGAAAAATAAAAAATGACAGAAGTATTTTTCTACAAACGCCTAAGAAAGGAGGGGATCTTCTCTTGAAGGTTCTCCATTTAATTAATTTTTCAATGCAATAAAATAAAGGTAAATAATGAGTTAAATACTACAGCTGCTACTAAGTGCAAATGAGTTAAATACTACAGCTGCTACTAAGTGCAAATCAAGACCTAGGCACTAGTGCTATCCCAGTTCAAGGCGAGTTAGAATTTCAGGGTATATCTCAGTAATTATTTTATTTGTTTCAAAACTTTAATTGAGATAAAGAATAAAAATAAAGGCATATAAAGATGGCACGAAGTGTCAATGAATTTTAGAATTTTTCTTCCCATGGAAGCTTTATGTTTGGCAAAAAACAAACAGAAATTGTTGAAAACAACTAAATACCCACAAAATATCTTGTAGTAGCACTCATAGTGAAGCTTGCTGTCGGTTCCTACATCTCTGATGACATTAAGGGAATTGCCCCTTTGGTGAGAGGGGTCAGCACATGATGAGACATTGTAACATGGAAAACAGAAATTCAGTGGGGCAGCCCAGTGAATATAGAAATAAGGATAAGAGCTCCTTGCATGACAGCATGCCAGGATTTAAATATTGTAGGTTTAAATAAATATGTTTCTTTGAGAAATCAAAACAAGAGCCAGGAACATTTTCTGAGGAAAGCAAAGATTTTCTGCAAAATCCTTTTCAGCTTTTGCTTATTCTAAATCAGAACTTTGTGAGGTCTAGCCTAGATCCACGTAGAAGAGCAAAAAATGTACTTGCAAGACGAACTGGAAAACAYGAGGATATAATGCAGTTGTTACATTATAATGTAGATAAGTAAAAAAAATATAATGTAGATAAATACAAAGAATAGTTTTTACTTTAAATCACCCCCCTAGTAAAAATTCTAGGAAGAGTAAAGTTTCCTCCATTCAGAAATCCAAAATGAAGTCACACTGCTCTAAATGTAAAGATTTACCAATCTGTTCACACAGGTGGTGAAACACACAGGGCAAGAGAAGAAAAGGGGGAGAAGGGGCCACTGCAGTTGACTGATGTGCACAATTCCATTACATCATTGATGTCATCCATAAGTACAAACAACAATTGTATTCTTCCAGAACAGAAAAATTAGGAGGCTTAATTTCAGCACTATTGTAAAACAGAACTTCACAATACAGACCATACCTCCATAGAAGAATTAATAATTTGCTCTCTGATTTGTGACTGTGATCTAAAGCTAGCTGGTAAATAAGTAATTATTTTTATATTACTGGCTTTAAGACACTGATTATTTTGTCATTTTTGAAATGAGTAAGTCATACTACTACTCCTTTTGCTCTTCTTTTTACATGATGAACAGCTCCAGAATCTAGTGTAAGCCAGGCTCCCTGGGCTGCAAGATCTCTCACCGGCTGCTGCTGCCATATCCATGCCCTGGCACCATTAAAGCACGACTATGGCACGATTATCAGGTTCCTGCAGTATAACCTCCCTCTGATTTAGTGAGTTAGGTTGGCAGCTCTTATGTTCAGCTTTCTACATTACTTGAGATGTAATTATACAACAGATAAAGCCCCCTTTAATGCAAATGTCATCTCTTTATGATGCTATATGTGTGTTCATTAGATCTCTTGGTGTCTGTAATGTTTTATGAGTGTTATGCCTCCAGGTTCTCAAAAAGAAGTGATAAAGTCATAAAAATTCTGATATTTGCTTCCTTCTTCTCACCTTTCATCTTCTATTTACATGAGGTTGCACTAATGCTGTCAATTATCCAAGCATCATCTGGTTTTTGAAAGATGTACTTTTTCTACCTACTGCTCAGATAAAACAAATGCTCTGAACTGTATAATTTCAATTCTTTACAGCATGCGTGGAAAGAGAGAGAGGTTATTCCTGAATTTTAGGACAGTCCCCGTTTTATTTATGACTTCAGTATTGCTTTTCATTTTTAGTGATAATGACTTGCTGTCTTTGATATGAATTTTCAAGGTCCTTTGTGAATTCTTCCTTGCTATGGTCTCTTGTATAGATTAAAAAACTTCTCAATGCTTTACAAATAAAGCTACCAATTAAAGTCTCATACAACCTGGGATAAAAGGAAGATATTTCAAATAATTCACAGAAATATAAACACTAGACAAAATACAATAAAGCCGTGCTTTTTTGGTTGTAGGAATTGCCATCCTGGTAACATACTGCTGTGATACACTGTCATCTAGTCCAGTGAGCAGCTTTTAGTATAGATCAGCACTGATTCAACCACTGCTACCGTAAGAAGAGGAATCAATGAATACTAACATGCCTGAATTATTTCATAGAAAAGACCCTACTAATTCACTTAATGCAATTTTTAGATTTCCAAGAATATTGCTTCTCTTCAAAGACGTTATCGTCTATTTGTAAGTATATACATACTTTGGGTACAGGCTGTGACACTCTAGTTTTCCAAATTTCGYGTAATACATTCACAGTGTCTCAAAACCTACAGCAATAAATAAAGAATGTTTCCATATCATTTTACTGTATTTTACTAAACATTATACACTATTTCAACTTCTATTAAATCTAAGATTCACTGAAAGCATGAATAGTAGACAACCTATCCTTTACTTGATTATTAAAGAGAGAAACTTATTAAAGAGAGAAACAAGTATCTTTTCCTGCTGCAGTTAAAATTATTAAAATTCCACAGGGATTAAATTCACTGCTTAATAAAATGAGAAAAAAAAAAAAAAAAATCTGTGAAGACTATCTTAACTGGCTCTTGTCAAAGGTGTTGTTAAAAGTTCATGTTCTATTGTCGATGGGACTTAAATGTTCTACAGAGGCACATTATATTGATGTTTAATCTTAGCTCCCTAGAGAAATGGTAGTTTTTTAGTTATTATTGTTGCTGGGTTTTTTTAAATCTCAATACAGCTAGTGCTTTAAGACAACAAAGCCAGAACCAATAGTAATCCTCCTTAGTATCCAATTGTATGAAATAGTATCATCCTGGATTAAATGAAAGTAGAAACAATAGTTTCAAAAGCTTCTTTCTACTAAGACAATTACCAAAATGGCTGAAATCTGGTACTTACTTATCAAATAGCTAAGCTAAATAATAAAACAGGGTAACTTGTTTCCAAGAGAGACAAAGTTATGCAGGACTCCAAAGACTACTTTTAAAAGCAACTAGGGATAGAATACCAGTGAAGGATTCGGATTCCTTGAAGTCTGGTGCCAACTAATTTAATTTTGGGACCATTGCCCCCAGTGGGAATCTCAGGGGCCTRAGCTCGGGGTCTAGGCTCAATATCTATGATGTGGGCAGAGATACACATCTCTGTGTGGGATTCAAAGCAACCAACAAGCTGGGCAAGGAGCTGTGTAAGTCATGACACTGATCTGCAACTGCTTGGAGGAATGAGGAAATAAAAAGCATTAATAAAAATGAGGAAGTGCTCAAGTCACAGCAGCTCTGAAATCCCACGCCTCTCTGAGACAAAGCTACTACACTTGGCCCTAACGGAAGCCATCTCTGCTCACTGCAGGACTGCAGATGCAAATGCTTCCATAGGGAGGCACCTGTGACTTTTCCCTAATAAGAAAATCGAGAGAGGCAAGTTTTTAAAACAAAGTCGGCGAGGGAGGAGGTATGAAGATACTGGGACTGATCATGTGTCCACCACTTGAACGTTGCGATCAGTCAGTGCTCTGAGCAGTTTGTCTTTCCATCAACGGGACATGATCACTTTTGCTCTGAGCAGAGCCTGTGCTTCGTAAAAAGCCTGGTTTTGCCCCGCGGTATTCAGTGATCTYGCTTGCAAATCCTGCCAGGCTCCAGCTGGAGGAACACCTACTTCTTGCTCAGAGATGCCCGAGGGCTGAACTGCTCAGACTTTCCAAGTCAGTAGCAACTCCGGACATTCACACACTTTGAGTGTATCCCTGAGTGACAGCTAAGCTCCACACAGACAAAATATGAAAGAAACTCATGTGTCTGAAAGTATCAATAAACAGCTACTGAGGTCTTCAGCAGTCACCAAAAATGTCAGTCAGATAATTCCAGAAGCATTAGGAAATAACGATGCAACTTGCTTAGCACTTTTCAAAATCTAGGCATTATTAGGTACCTATCTCACCATCTTTGAAAAATCTTACTCAAAGTTAATAAATCCCTATATGAAATAGGTATAACTATTTCTTTTACATTCCTACCCAGAATGAAGCAATTATTAGTGTAGGATTTTAGTAGTTTACATTATCACTGTAATGATAAATAAATTCTGTTCTTATCTTATATTAAACCTGATATAGTGAGGAGGTTGCACAGAATTATTTCAAAAATTAACAACAAAACCCCTCCAAGTTACAGCTTGCTAGTTTGTCTTGTCATCTCTACATCTGTCACTTACATTGAAAAACCCTTTGGGAAATGAACTATCCTCATTTCCTTTTCAGAGCAGTAAGTATGATGTACAAATTTAAATAAAATTAATAATGTATTTATGTGCCAAGTCACACAGAAACATCAAGAAACTTGTGTTATGCTGCTTTCCCCCCTCCCCAACCATCAGGTTTTTTGACACAGAATTTGAACCCTCAGAAAATAGCATAAAATCTGCAAGTTATTATAATAATCCYGGCCTAACTGCAAAGGGAACAATTCTAGCTTCCTAATTTAATTGTGTTCTTTTTTCATATAGCCATCATCAGATTCATCACCTTCAGGTTCTCCATGTAAGGAGGCAACCATGAAGAAAAAAAAGAGGCTGAGGGAAACCAATGCATTTTGTCGTGAAGGGTTGGGGGCACCTTCCCTCAGATCTCATACCTTTTTTAACACTGATTCTGGTGTTTCTTTCTCCCCTTTGAGTGCGAGTTGTTTTCAGGAAGGAACTGAGTGCCAGCAACTGCTGCTGCCAAGGGAGAGCRCAGCAACAAGGGAGAGCTGAGAGCAACACAGGACCACCTCATGGACAGAAACTGCTCCAGAATATACCCTAAAAATCTGTGGGGAATCAAAAGGATATCAGAGCCAGCTATGGTTGCCTTTGGTTTGCATGACGGGGTGATCTTGAACAGAAGCACAGAAACATCTATGACTACAAGGATTTTCTGCAAAGGTGCTAAGGTTTTGCCGTATCTTCAATATTCTTGACTTCACAAATGCACACACACACAMAAAAAAGACACAACTATTGTACTCAAACCTATCAGAATATATACCATCTGTATTATATTCTAATTATAGTAGCTTGGGCTGAGTATTTATAGTAATTCCTTTTGCTTATTAAGCATCACTATACCCTCAAGCCAAGTTTGGTAGCAGAGACCAGTCAAAATACATTTTTARTGCTGTCTGTATTCCCCATGGTACTTCAGTGATATTTTTTTTCCCCCTCCCCAAAATGATATGCCTTCTGGGCACCAAGGTTGCAGGTTTAAATAAGACCAAATTGATTCTGTAGCTGTATCAGTGCATGTGTGTGCTACTTAGTTTTTTGGGAGGTGTAGGTTTTGGTTTTTGTTTGGGTTTTTTTTGTTTGTTTGGTTTTTTTTTTTTGGTCTTTTTTTTTTTTACTGAAGTACTTTTTTAATTGAATGTCAAATCCAGCTTGGCACTGGAAACACACTGTATGACTCTTATTTGAGGAAAAGCTGTCAGCTTGTCTCTTCCTCTGTCAAACTCCCATCTGCTCTACAGAGATTAGTTTGGGCTATGGGGTCACCATTTGGCAGGGTATTATTCTGTATATGGCTCAATAATATACAATGCAGGGCATGAAAACAAGACCACCTATGTTTTCCATGAGTTTCCGAGTTACAGTTCCCAAAGCATTTAAGGATATTTTGGGAATTTTCTATGCCACTAAATTACAAGAAATGTAAAATATTGCTTAGCATTAGAGCAAAGGCACAAAGAGCATATCTGTTCACATCTGCCACTCTTCCAACCAATTTTTAGTCTTAGTTGAGCTATATTTAAACCAAACCCTGGTGTTCCTAGAAGTGACACTTCTATACTCTGGTGGCCTAGTAGATAGAATAAGGTTTTAAAAGCTAGTGTTCCTGGTTGTCTTGTAAACTACTGACTTTATTGCACAGCCTCAAGGAAACCACTTCATTAAGTCTCAGTTTTCGTTCTGCTAAATGGTTATTGTTTTGCACTGATACCTTAACTGCTTTCGGATTCAGCCAGCTCACTACTTAAACCCATTCCTAGCTGCACATATGCACTGAATTTGATTAGTTTTGCTACTAGGTTTTGGGGTAAGGCCTTAATTGCCTGGTTGAACTGGGGTGCTAGTTACTAGTAGTGATTTTTATGTTTTAGGCAGAAGATGCCAGATATACTGAAAGGCTGCATCTAATAAACATTATTACTAGAGAGTGATGATAATGCCAAAGAATACAAAGACATTTTACACAGTTGATAGGTGTAATAGTTGATAGGAGCTATTGCATGCACAGGGACTAATATGAATATTAAATGCCAACCATGACTTTTTCTTTCCTCATAGGACAAAAATAATATTTTGGGGTTTTGACCTTACTGGATAAGAAACAAGGATACTAGTAGATCAAACTGAAAAATCTAAGAAAATGGTTGGGCACTGAAATAAAGAGCAGTAACTTGCTAGATTAGAAGTACATGGCTTGAAATGCTCATTTACTGAAGTTATTTATTAGCTTTTTGTTTTGGGTTTTTTGGTTGGTTGGTTTGGTGTTTTTCCCCCCCCCCCTCCTGTTTGGTGGGGGTTTTTTTGTGTGTGTGGGTTTTTTGTGTGGGGTTTTTTTTTTGTTTTTTGTTTTGTTTTGTTTTTTTAAGACATGACCATAGTTTGGGAACTTTCGTATGCAACCATACCTGTTTATACTATGTGTATAAACACACTATGTGAAATTAGCAAAACACAGTAATTGTAGCACACACAACCAAATTAACCACATGTGTTTAGTGCAGTTTTAGGCCCAAAGCCCGCAGATGAAAAGTTACATTTTGTAGTGACTTGATAACTATGCTTTACTCTTCACTGTTCACTTTATCTAGATTATTTGGAATCCATGATATTGTGTGCAAGTCAGTGAATTCTCAAAGATACCAGATGTAAACCACCAAAAATCATAGCAATATCCATAAAAAGTGCTTAWGACTTTAATTATGTCTTTTCCTAATTATGTCTGCAATCATAAAAGAAGTGTGGGAAATACTTCAGTGGATTAGAGCCTGATGAAAAAAAAGGCTCAGAAATGAGTACACAGATTACAAATTATGCCTGTGAAGCTCTGAAGGAAGCAGGATGAATCACATTGATTGAAGGCTAGAGCATGCAGTATTTTCAGTGTTACAGTCTGCAGCATCTGCAGACTGTTGCATGAAGTACACACACACTAACTCTCTTCAAACGTAAAAGGAGATGGTTATTGTTCAGTGGCACATTTTAGGCAGCACTGATTTTTTCTTTTTCCCTTTGTCTAATTTATCTACTATTCTGATCAGTTCTACCTCCTCTACCACAGCGCTATGAAGTTACATAAATAACTTTGAGACCGGGAGAAAACTTGATTACGCAGGTCCCAGCTACATGTTGCTTTAGTGGGAGCTATCCTGCATAGATTATTGAAATAACTGCATGTCGTATCAATATCAGTACAGCTCGTCTCCACTTCACTATAGATCTTTCTGCCAGAACCTATTAAGGTTTAACACCTCTCTCTGATCCAGTGGCTGGCTTTTCTCCCCAAAGACCAGAAGCCAGGATCAAGTGAAGACCCTTTAATAACCTCACATCACAGCTTGTGGCTCAGAGAAGGAATCTTTGAAGGGTTTAACATGAATAAGAGAAACACAACGGGGACACCTTATGTGAGAGGAGAACGGAGTCTAATTCACTGCTAGCCTCTTCGTATGTGCTAAGCTAATTAAGACCACTTTAATCACTGTAAATTTACCATAATGAGAAGATTCATGCATTATGCACAGTAAGTCATAGCACATTTCATTTTTACATGCAACAGAAGAGCATAGATAACAGAAGATAACTTGCTTTAAGATCCAGTTCTAACTAGGTCATACAAATTTGTCCTTCCTAAGCTCCAGCTTTGAACAGAGGTATACACCAAAGATCAGGATAAACAGTGATGTAACTGATACAAAAGTGGATTTCATAGAAGTTTTAAGTTGTTCCTGGCACTTTCTGCATTAAGATGTGTGAACAGTACCTCAAAAGGAACATTCACAAATCTTCAAAATAATACAGTTTAATACTGTTAATTTTATTGGGAAGCGGAACTAAAATAACTTGGTAGTATTAATATTTCAGTAATGCATTATTTAAAAGAATGAATTAAAGTATTTCAAATTATATTTAGCAATTGAAAATAATGTTCAAGAAACAAATTTCAAACTAACAGGGAGACAGGAAAACTGTTAAGCAAATATGAAGAGAACTTTTAAAGTGGACTARGTATATACAGATGTATATATTTTATCTCAATATCAAAAGGTCAGGAAGAGGCAAGCATCTCTGCCTCAGATTGTTTTTCATCAAAGATTCCACCTGTCTCCCATGTTGCACTATTCAATCAGCCACAAGAGACACAAGAGATTTCTAGAGCTGGAGATTGTTGATTAGCTTGGAAATGGGACAAATAAAATAGCATTAGCTATACCACATACTTACTAATTATTAATTTCTTATAGACRTCTGCGCAAGCTCTAATTGGCTGTTGGACACAGGGCTAGAGCAGGTAGGAATGCACTTTAAAAGCCTAATAATTAGAAGTATATACTATGAGAAAGTCCTATAAATTGAGGTCCCTACACCATTTTGTAACTGTCTTAACAGACTCAGAACTTTTCCAAACTTCATCATTTGGATTGAAATTGCCCATGCCAGAATTTAATCTGAATGGGGATTTATTTAGACCCAGAGTCAAACTTCACACATGGCATGGTAACACTTGTCTTAATGCAAGAACTAGTGAATGTAGATGTAATTTACACGATACCACAACTAGCCAGCTCTGCCCAAGGAAGTTTACTATGCTCGGTAAGAATGCAAAGGTGAGGAGATTTTCATACCTGTATAGCACTTCATTTGAATATGCTCTCAGAAGTCAGATTTACAAGTGTTATTGTACCTGCTCTGACAACGGTATTCGAGGCTACACAGAACTTGCGCACTACCGGAAAAAGCTGACAGCTTCTGCTTAACTGCCTGGCAGAGCCCAACATCTCTCTCTCATCTCCTTCTGGGAGACATGCAGGTTCTGTCAATACAGCAACTGTGGAGAGGGAGAGGCTGCACAGAGCTACACAGTTCAGTGTGCTTGGGTACCCTGCCAACTCGATGAATAGGTTGTCAGTGATATTTGGCAAAAAAGCCCTGTTTGGGGTGCATATGTTACAGAGTGCAGTCACGTAACTGGATGTTGCTATATGCCAAAACAATGGAGGACAGATAAGTCAACAATAGTATATAGTTTGACTGACTGAGCAGTATATGAAAGGAAGAGACTCAGACTAAGGAAAATTACTTAATTAGTGTTCAAAGTTAAATTCAAACTTCATTAAAACTTCCCCCAACTTCATTTACACATCTGACTTCTCTGGAATTGAGTAGACCTAACAACACAATATGCAATATGTCTTACAACAGGCAGTGTCCTACTTTGGGTCCAATCCTGTAACTGTTGTTTTCAAGTATTTACTTAAAATTTGGTTTGTTCTGCAGACCATAAGCCATGTGTTGAAAGAACAGAGGATCTTGCATGCTTTTCATTTACATTCACAGTAACTTGTTTTTCTTCCAAGTTTAGTTAGACAATGAAGAAATAAACATAAAAGAGAGCTGCTTATTCTTTGAGTTAGATGTGTACTTTTTAACCTTCTACCTCTTTGTCCCTCTAACATACAAACACCAACTTTTGTACCCTGATAAAGTTGACAGAAATTAAAGTGTAAATGTTACCAATTGTGTTTTCCCTGTAATTTATCTGCCCTCATACCTGCACGTTAAGGACATTTAACACATGTACATGAAAAAYGAGTGTCAATTATGTCAGCAAATGTCCATATTACTTAAAACAGATTTAACATTTTAATATGAAAAAAACAGCTAGCTAACGACACCAATCATTCCTGTTCATTTACTGAGAAAGAATCAAACTTATGAAAGAACGCAGGTGTCTGTATCATCCATGCTTGGTATTTCTCAAAATATCTAGAGATCTCTGAAGTAGTGGAAAACTTCCATGCTGTTTGGCATTAAAATCACACCTGCAGGACATTTACATATACTGACAGTCTGTACTCCGAGATGCTGAGAATGAGAGTTGTAGCTTTTAGAAGCTAAAAAAGCAATGTCACATTGGGCATCGCATTGATTTTGCTAGACATGTTTTAAAAAAAGAGAGCATAACAACAAAGGCCAAACAAAATCATCTGCCATAAACACCGTGCCTCATGTTGCCATCCACATTCAGGTCAAACGTATTCTGCTGTTAGGGTGCGTCATATCTTAAGCATTCCCAGCAGTCACTCTTAGATTGCATAAATAGAAATACTCAGGCTGCACTTAAGAGACTGAAAATACTGGGCAAGGAGATGCTCCATTCAATCACAAGAACTCGTGCAGTGTGGGGAGGAAACACTCTTTTCTTTTAACAAGTACGCTCCCTCAGACCTGTGGATTTAGCACGCAAGCAAGAACCTGACATTCTCAGGCAACCGCTTTGTTTCTGTGTGCTATGACATCGTACCCCTTGGGTCTTCTCAGCAGACGTGTGAAGTCATACAGTGGGCTGGAGTATTGCACCACGAGCTGGAACATATGACACAAACTACCAACTCATTTAAAAAACACCCATTAGACAAATAAAGCTTTTGTGGTGTAGCTTCAGGTTGAACTCGGGGATTTGCCTGCCACCAATCCTTAAACCTCTTTGTGTCCTTACATGTAAAAGTTTAGAGTTAAAGGTTCCTCTCCCAGTTTTCAAAGCAAGCAATTGTATTTATTTTCTGTTTCTATTTATTATCAATATGGAAAAAAAAAAAAAAAAAAAGGAAAAGTAGCCTGACCCTGAACCTCTGTGCATCCAATCTACAAAACTGACTGGTGTATATATAAATTGCTCTCACTTCAAGTTTTGTCTCAATGTAAATGTGCTCTCCTTATTCCCTTAATGTATTGGCTTCCCTCTCATTTTAATTCTTCTGTGTAAAAGATACTTTCCAAGTCCTACTTAGTCCTATCATATTTCCCCCCCCACTACCACTCCACTCTTGTTATTTTCTTCCTTTTTTGTACTGGGATTCCCCCCCACACACMCCCCCCCAGCTCAAACAGAAGGGGATAATGGGAAAGATCTACACTAAAATGTAATGACTTTTTTCAGTTTTGGGTTAGGGTTTTTTTTGGTTGCTTGGTTTTTGCTACTGGCTTAACAAAAATTGGTAGACTTCTCCAGGTTAATTTCAGACCTTGGTAATATTAAGCCACAGCAGTTTTTTARAAATGCTATATAGATGAGTTTTCACATTTGCACCTAAGTGCAAACAGAATTGATTCAGCACACCATAATGAAAATGGTTAGCTATCTATTTGTAAGTGGTTCTTTTGAGTTCAATAAAAATAACTTTACTGAGATAAGAAAGTGTGAAACTCCTTGAAGGACTGGGTATAAAGCTTTTATTTCCAGGATTTAAAAAAGAATCTGAAACAAATGCTACACAACTTCTGTAGTTATTAAGCTGTGATTATCCACCCACCCTTTTTTCAGTCACTGTAAGATACTACCTGTTTAATTTCTGTTGTATAAATGACCTGCAAGTCCCTCTGAGACTTATGGCTGTTAACTAGATGGCTCTTGTATTTCACTTTTTAAATAAACTTTTTCAAGCAATTCCCACGGTAAAGAGAGAATGAGGATTGAGAGTAATACAACAATAATTTGCTTACAGTATATGAGCAGTGGAAGACAGAATGCTTTCATCCTTGTCACCACGTATCTTGTCCTTTCAAATCCTGGCCTTGTATATTTTGAGCATACTGCACATAAATGAGAAGAACACCATGTGTTCTCTGAAACAGAATGTAGCGGTTTTCAGTGTCAATGTTTCAAACATTGGACAAAAGATTAGAGAAAGAAAGCAAATGCCTCCGGAAGACTTCAAGAGTCTCCCCCTCCACCCTGAAACCAACAGTACTCTAAAAAGCATTCCCATTTCAGAGGAGACTTACAAAATGTGTTCTGACTTTTATTCTGAAAACACCACTGTTTTCAATAGTCTTTTGCATGGTATTGAAGGCCTTTTCCTAAAGGACATAGTCTTTCAAGGTGCAGATTTATTTTCTGTGATCCCTGAATTTCTGGATCAGGACTCGTTACAAGTAGGAGCCTGATAGAACATTTCTAGGATTATTCCAGAAGTGTAATGCTTTGGTGGTAACAGCTCACACAGCAAACATATCAAGTGCTTAAACAGGGATGGAGGAAGCAGAAGAAAGATGAGAAAAGGAGGCAGGTTTTAAAAACAAAAGAAGGGACACTGCTCAAACTTGCGAAGTTCTAAAAATAGAGTAACAAATAATTCTTGGTCTTATTCTCCTTACTCTTTTCCCAGCATAAGCCACCAGAGAGGGGATATTACTCATGACCTTTCCATTTATTAATGAAAAGCAATTCTATTGAATTCATATAAACTTTGATAATCCTGGTGACAGTTAATGCYTGTTGAAAAATAAAATTTGAAGGAAGATTTTTTTTCATTATTGTTTCTTACATCAGGAAAAGTAGAAGCAAATTTTACAGTGGAATGCGTAACAGAAATGCTACTTGTCCTTTGGATAACACTGCCACGTGTCGGGGCTGAGATTTCCAGAAGCACACAGGTTTGCTTAACAAGCTAAATCATACTAGTTTTAAACATGTGTAAAAGTGCTACCTTCTTTAGACAAACATTAATGTTTTATCCTTCTCATTTTATTTCATCTGCTTTTTAGACATCAAAAATAAATTTCTGGAGCTCTCTCAAGCTAACAAATGGCCATATAAATCAAATTTTATAAATAATAATTTTCATTTATTGGGCTCTAGTCAGCCTTCATGTAACTAGCTGGACTGCAAGGAGGTTATACAAATGCTTTTGTCTTTGTCTAAAACACCTCCCGCTGTGAATTTCAGACCATATTGCAAACCACTTAAAGGAATCCCTTCATCTATGCCTGAAACGAGGAAGCTCCTGTGATGAAATACAGGCTAACAGGACATAGCAACATTCTGTGGCTGGTTAGAAAACGCTACTGCACCATCTTCAAGGAATTTGAAAGAGTCTGAACATAATTTTCAAAATAGGATTTTGACCAGAAACCAGTAGCATCATAGAAACAAAGCAAAAACTACAAAAAGATCTCCCAAATCAGCTATACTGAACACAAGCACAAATTCTCTCAACTATTTTATATTTCATTTAAGAGACAGAACATGAATCCACAATTATTTAGTACTGTACCTTCTTATGCTGAATGTTTTTACAGCACTAAGGAACACAGTTCAAAGAAAAAATACATTTTAAAAATTGGTTACTAATATTTCTTTGATTGTCAAAAAAAAAAGAAAAAGGAACGTACAGCTTACTGTTGTCCGTGCTTTTCTGACAAAAATATTTGGGTTTAGTTGTCTCAAAATGGAGAGAGAAACCTAACCCTAGTCAGGCCATTTAGCAAATCCTGACTCAGCTTATTTGTACATTTTAACTGCCTGAAGATCCTCCTCCTCCCTGCCATCGAAATTACCCTTCATCCTCCTACCTGAGCCTCTTCAGGAGGGAGCTGCTCCAACTCTTCTTTCTCCTACAGATGCCCAAAAGCTAAAACAGTGTCTGCGCCTGGAGTTACCAGCAACACCAACGACACGAGCCTCTTGTGCTACAGACGTTTCTTCTGTAAATTGCCATTGCTTCAGAATATTCTGGGACTAAAAATTAAAGTGGCACCAGCRTCACTGAAAATTTCTTAAGATCTGGAGCAAAATAAGGCCAATTTTCTAATCCATGGAAAATCTCTGCAATGAGGAGCACTGTTAATCTATTTTTAAAAACAATTATATATACTCATAGGAGAGTATTTCATTCTATCACCAATGCCATTACGTTTTTTTTTAAACACATCCATTTTTATTGATGCCAACTGTCAGTAATGCTGCCTGTTGTCTTTCTTCATTATTTCAATGTTGTCAGCTCAACCATAATGCAATGAAATAAGATAATTTTCTTCAGTCCAATCTACTGTCCATTACTGCTAGAAAAGAATATTCACACTTTTACTTGGGCTTCCAATCAGAAATCAATCGTATTTTTGCATTGAGAAAGGAAAGATAGATAGGATTTGTTTTTCTGATATAAGCTCATTCTTACAATTGTAACCATAGTCAAAAACTATAGCAGGAAAGTAAATATTAAAGAATGGAATAAGATTCAAAACAAAGGCGTAATTATACTGTAGATTTCTATCATAAAGAAGATAAAGATGGTTCTTCTTCACTTTTACTATTCAATATTACTGAAAAGACAATAACAGTAATTTTGAATCCAGATTTTTCCCATTAATTCACATGAAACGTGCCAACAAGATCATCTTTCATTACAGAGAAGTTAATGGATTTTTTTCTTTATATACAAAAGACGGTTGTAAATCAGAGCACAAGTTCAGATACCTTGAGAAGATGTGTGTTTCTAATGCTCTGATGTTCAGAGAGATGCAGCAAGCACATACCCTTCTGAAGTTACGTAAAGGTACGTATAAAAGGCAGTGTTGTTAACTGCACACACAAATGTACAAATAAAATTTTATGTGCATAAGGCTAGCTCTGCTTTACCAGAGTATGGCCTCCCATTGGCTCCACGCCCTTCCATTATATCTCTCAACTTTTACAATATTTTTCTATTCCAACTGGCTATGGGAATCATTCCTACTAGGCAAGAACCTTGTATACATGACTGATATGCAGCCAGGTTACAGAGGAAGGTGTCTATAGCTTTGGAGTATTGTGCATGGTATACATCAAAATATCCTGGTCCAACGGATGAGGGTAATCTACAGCTGAAAAGCCGATGCTGTGGGTGATGATGATTTTCAGTCACAGACTACTTTCTGTGACAAAACGAAAGCGGATCCATGTTGCACAAGCCCCACACTGTTGCCTTCCTACAAAGTATCTTTCAACATTTTAAGCATCTAAACAACACTTTTGGTCATTTTCCTTAGTCATAAGTAATCTTTTTCCTTAACATTTCAAATATACAATGGAAAAGCTTCAGTCAATGTTTATTTTAGCCCAGCTTTTTGCATTATTTGACACCTTGGCTAGAAAAGATCAATATACAGACTAGACCTAGAAGCACAACTGTGCTTTCTAAAGAAACAGTTTTATTTCGGCAGATGAAGCTTAGGGTTTGGGGGGGGCTGTTATTATTTAGATTATAGTTGCTGAATGTTGTTTAAAATTGAACTGCTAAACAAACAAACAATGGAAAATGCAGCCTCTACATTCTAAAAATAAAGAACTACTTCTGTTAAAGTAAGGTTTGTCTACTATGGGTAACTGATTGGATGTGAATTTGGACATCAGAGGAGGGAATAATTTAAATTTCAAATTTTAGACAAAGCTTTGAGTTCCTGATTTGTATTTGCAAGGTAGCACTSAAGAGAAATTGTTCTTATTCCCCATGTTGATGGGCTCTATTCAGCATTTTCTCAAATTATTTATGGATCCAAATCTTAGAATGATGTTACTGCTATTGACTTTTTTTATTTTTACTTTTTTTTTTAAACATAACTAACACTAGAATTTTCCAAGACACTCTTTACTAGACTATTGACACAAGGTACTTAGGTCCCTTGAAACTGAGAAACAGATCCTTAGGTGAGGCCAATGCATCAGAATAGTCTCTACCTTGATTTATTAGCGAGCTCATTATCTTAAGACTTGGAAGAAGATATGAAATAGTCATCTGTGATTCCTGGCCATGAGATGCTAATGCATATGAAGGTGAATTGTGCATTCACTCTCCTTTCATGCTAATCTCAGGCCTTCCCAGTGGCTTTAACATATGATCAGATTTAATAGCAAAAGAACTACCTGTCAGCCTCATTTTAATCAACTAAATGAAACAAAAGATTCATTTTTTGAATATAAACATCACAAAACATGAAGTACAAGGATTATGAAGCCATCCTACATAAGCACCACTCCTAGTACATACTTTCTTTTATGCTCATCAACTGCAGAAAGACTACGATAGCAGTTTCCTTTAAACAAACACTAGGGGAAAAAAAAAAAAAACACCCCCAAAAAAACCCAGCAAGAGTGTGGAAAAAGCATAAAGCTGTGTGTAAGACTAAAAAGCAGTACTAGAACTACCTCTGCCACTGGATCCAGTACAAGGTATAACATTTTTGTTTAYAAGATAGCCAAGAATATTTAAAGTTGAAATTTGTGCATTTAAAGAGCTATGTATTTTCATTTAAACTGAATGACAATCAACAGCATTGCTAGTACAATACACCATTTGATTAATCATATTTTAGGGATGGGAGACTGGTTACTGTCTGCCCACCCAGTACGGTTCTGTATCTGGCATTGGAGACTGTCATAAACATTCTCTGAAGTTCAGAGCTGATCTAACACTCCATGTCTGCCCACACAGAAATAAAATATTGCTCCATATCCATTAGCATAGACACATATTTGGCAAATGATGGCTAAGCAGAGAGAGTATAGAAGTCTGAAAACTGTTAGATGGATGAAGATAAAGTATTTAGTGTTCTATATGCAGTAATAGCAAAAATAAGGAAAGGAACATACAGTGTCATATCAAAGAAAAATATTTTGACAGACTGCGCAGAAATTTTCTAGGGAGATTTCCAATTGAAATGTCACTGCTTTTTAAATGAACCTGGGAAAGCATTAGGAGGCAGTCTGAGGAAGTAAAAACTCTGACTATATGAGAAGTGTCATCCATTCCCAACTTTTGAATTGAGGGGAAAGCACACGCACACTAAAACCAACCCACAAAGGCACCTCTGCACCATACACTCCTAATCCTTCTTCCTCGTGCTTACGACAAAGGAAAGGCAACGTGGCATTCCCACATATCTAAGTACAGCTACCTGAGTGGTTGCTTAACATATTGCAATACCTCGTTGTTGATTCCTGTAAGGGTGGAAAACTGATGTAAACAGAAAATAATAGTCCAAAAATACCAAAACATTAACAACTTTCATCTGACATTCTAACAGAAATGCTCCCTTGTGTAAGCACAACGCACTCCTGGGACTTCTATTCCCATTTAGCCATTTTATCTGCTATTTTATCTGCTTTATTTTATTCTACAGAAGATAAATATCAAATTGTCTTAAGATATTAAATTCGTTCCTGGTGAAACTTCCATTGATAGCATTATCTCGTGACATTCTTGAGCAGTTTTGCTGATCTTGCCTTAAGTAAGTGTCCTTTTTGCTTAGTAGAAATCCAAAACAACAACTTGCTCTTCCTCCCTAACTATTACTTTATTCAATTTCAATTTTGAGTGCAATATCTTGTAATGGTAGATACAAATAGAGATAAGCAATAAAKTCCATTCCCAAATTTTACACGAAAGTAGGAATTCATTTACAAAATCACATATAGATACAGGAGAATATATGTTATCAGGTTTTGTTTTATAYGCAACTATTCCCACATTTTCAAAGACTAGAGTATCCCATAAGTACACAACCTACGATTTCTATGGGGCTATTTCTGAGCTTTGAAGAGCACTGACATACTGATACACAGTATGATCAACTACTTTATATTCTGAAATATTTAATTCCAATCAAATACAAAACTTAAAGAAGATTGCAAAACAGAAGAAAATAAAAATAAATCATGGCTTCTGTACTGACTACAGTTTTCACAGGAAAGTTTGAGTATTTATCATCATTTTATGTAATTACAGGCCATCAGCCCAGTATTTTGATTCTCTACAAAACAGATAACCTACARTTGAACAGAGAGTTTCAGTGAGACTAAGCTTCTCTGACCTTCATTTGTATTGAGTGTCTATATTCCACAGTCTTGAGAAACAAGGATATATAATGAGCCGCTAGATTTCAAAGTCTTAGCTGCTTGCCACCCCACCTACAGCTGGCTACATCTGGTCTATCACTACCATCAATGACAGTTTCCTCTCTAGGAATTCCCAGAAGCATCACCTCTGTCACATAGTATTTTCCTATATTAGATCCACCCTGTACAAAACACAATTAAGATGCACAGAGAACAGAAGGAGGATGGAAGCTTTTCCTAAAGATTTCTAACAATACTCAGGAAGTCTGTTGTTACCCTTGAGTAGAACAGTGACTCCATGAGAAAGGATGAGAATAAAAGTAGTAACAGAAGTGTTAGTTTCCAAACCTGGGTAGCATAGTTTTATGGAGAATACATGTATCAATAAATCTGTGTTCAAGCCCGTGATAGGGATCTGTCCCTCTTGATCCTTATCAAGAGATCTTAAGACACATTTTAATGGCTTTATACTTTTATGATTATACCAGGACATATATCCATAAACATGTAAGGGTCAGGTTTTCAATCTGCATATGCCATGTGTATGTGCATTTTCTCATTAAAGTCTTACATATTGGTTTCAAATATCTTATCTGCAGCAACAAAATTTGTGCAAAAATGGGATGATCTTGTGGGCAAAGGTTTGGGTGGTTTTTGTGGTGTTGTGGGTTTTTTTGTTTGTTTGTTTTGCCTTTTTTTTTTTTTTTTTTTTTTTTTTAAGATAGCTGAATGTCTTAAGAACCAAAATCTTATTTCCAGATACTGTAAGTAATTGCTTTAAAATTTCAAGTATTCATACAGATATGTTGGGAAAACCTGTCTATTCATCTGTTTTGCACGTGAAATCATTTAAATTTCTATAGAACAATGTGGTTGCTATTACTGTAAATATTTGAAGTTATGGAACATAGAACATATAATAAGGTTTTCAAAAGAAGCTAGAAGCATGAGTCAATAAAATCCCAAAGCAGATCAGCCACTAATGTCAAAAGGAGTAAAATATAGAAGTGTGTCATGAAAATTCTGAAACCAAATAACAAAATGAAACCCCTGGTATTTTAAGAAGAAACACATCCCTCCCACAATTTTTTTTTTTTAATATACTGCTGTCTTCTACTGATTTTTACAGATATAACAATACATCAAGACTAATAAAATACACGCTCAAATATAATGTATCCAATGTGCAGTTCATCTGAGTAAATCTCATAGTACAATAAAAGCATTAGTCTGGGAAGTTTCTGTTGTTCTCTCACTGCTATAACTTCTGTAAGTTTCAGGCCACACATATAATATGTTTGTAAACTCACAAGTACCTTTAATCTTTTAAAAAGAACAGAGATTAAAACAAGATTATATGAGCCTAGAAAAGCTTATAGGAATACAAAATGTCAAATCATCAGTTATAATAGGAGCAAAATCCAGTCCTGAAAACTTTTGTTGAGMGTGGGTAATTTCTTTTCCCCAAAGTACAGGAATGGCCAGCATAATCTCTTCTCCAAAAATATTGTTCTCTTGTGGAATCGCATTCTTTTTTTGAACTTACATCTGTAGGGGTCAGCTAGGTATAACAGCCATAGAATTTCCTTTATTTATCATGAGGCACATGCCACACAAGTTTTGGAGTAGATGTTATTAACAGCATGATGTTGTACTGATTCAGAATTCTTATTATGTAGATTTCTTTAATATCCTACACTGTTTTGCTTTTTCAGCTGGTTGCCATTAAAATTCTTCCATCCCTTAAAAAAGAAAGCAATCAGAAATACTCTCTGAAGGCACTTAAGACATTGCATGATGCCAGCTGAGAAAAGCTCTATTAGTGAATGGGATGGGAGGCATTAAGAAAGGTAGAAATCTAAGCTTCATTAAACTTTACTTCATAAATTCTTCTGAAGAAGCACTTAAAACACCATGTTGTTTTCACCTAGTGAATGGAATTTGTCAGAGGGAGAGGACAGAGCCAGGCTCTTCACAGTGGTATGCGGAGGGAGGACAAGAAGCAACAGGTTTAAGCTGAAACAGGAGAGGTTCACGGTGGGTATAAGGAGCAGYTTTTTGCCCATAAGGGCAGGCAGGCAGCAGAAGAGGCTGTCCAGGGAGGTTGTGCAGCCTCCACCCCTGGAGACTTTCAAGCCCCAACTGGATAAAGCCCAAAGCAACCTGGTCTGATCTCAGAGCTGCCCCCACTATGAGCAGGAGAGCAGACTAGGGATCTCCTGAAGTATCTATATATGCCACTGTATTAAGACGCAGAAAGACAGACTTTTCTGGAATAGAATTAGGCCAAAGCAAGTTGCTTTATTAGCCCCTTTCCACATGAACCAACACCTGACCTATGGGCAGAATAAATTACTTCAGTGCCTGTAAACCGTATTAGGTCAACGTTCACCTCCATGCCCACACTTCCGTTCCTAGAAAGGGTGGCCAAATTGAAGGTGAAGAACATGGCCATCTACTTTTAATTAATTTATTAATTCAGCAACAGCGAGGTATGCACAGGCAGCACACAGGTATAGAGAATCATACATATATTTATGTTCAAAGGACCGGCTGTGGGTCTTCTGGTCCAATCCCCCTGCTCAAAGCAGGGTGAACGTACATTCCGCTCGACTGGGTATTAACAAAGTCCCATATTAAAGAGGTGTATTCAAGTACACATTTCACAAAACTTCAGAAACCTTTACTTGGATTAAGTTGAGATTTCGCTAGCCAAAAAGTCAAATCCACCCTAAATAAATCTCCCCCACAAAACCAGAAAGCAAGCCCAAATGAAATGAAAAGATGGACAGCCACAAAGCACAGATCTAGCTCATCCAAATCACCTGATGTTTACTGAAACCAAACTTTCTGTAATGAATAAACTGCAACCCTTGCCTTCTAAAGCCACAATGAAGCTCTAATTTCAGTATATAATAAATGAATATATTATGGCATTAAAAATTATATAAAATGCTTGGATAAGCCAGAGTAGTCTTTCCAATGTATCCCTTGATACAACTAAATATTATTGCACAAGCTACAATAATATATGTGTTACTGTCCCCTTAGTTGGCTCCTGAGGCTCATATTGCTATTCCGCCTATGCCACTTTGCATGCTAATAAGATCCCAGAAAATGATAATTACCCTTAGGGACTACATTCAAAAGCTGCCCTTTTCATTAAAAAGGCTCGTTCATAGCCCAGGTTAGTCCAGATTTGAAAGGGAACCTTATGCCATTTGCCAGACTCCTGAAACTTTCAGAATAGCATTATTTGCTTAATGACCTTTACTTTTTATTGCTGTTAGTTTTTGAATCCAGAGTAAACAAAATTACAAAACATCAACAGTGTTATTCTAAAAACAATGCAATTAAAGCAACAATTGTGAATTGTTCGGAGAAGGACCAGAGTCCTAAATATACTTTAAAAAATTCAAACAAATCCAAACACTGTGAAGATGCCAACTTAGTTTCTATAAATATGGCCCAGTTAGGCTAACCTGTGATCCTGCTTTCTCTAATCCAGCCATACACCCTACAAAAATAGCAACAACAAAATTATTTAAATCATAGAAACACTGGACACAATTACCTAAAGTGCTCTCAGGGAGGTAGGTGCCCAACCCCTATCTACTTTTTCACATTCATAGGATTTAAGAAGCTAGGTTATGCAAACTCATAGTTATAAATCACTTGCATTTGTGACACAAGTTCCATGTGGGAATTCTTTTCCAGGAGAAACATCACCTATAAAAGTTGGAATCATCTTAAATTAAGAATTAATTATAAGGTTTTGAGTTATTTCTCCCACATAATTTTCGGCCTTTTGGTTCTGACTGGCCAATTGCTAATTCTGCACTGTCAGTACAGAAATGGTCACATCATAAATGAACTTTCAAAATTTTTGGAAAAAAAAAAAAAAGAGTATTTGTGCTTTAATTAAGAAAGCTTTGGAGACTATTATTTCCCCAAATACCTCATGGCTGTCAAAATAATCAAATTAAATGTAATTTGAAATCAAAGCAGACAGTGAACAGTGCTTTTATTTGAAAAAGTATTTATAAATCAGGTTTGCATTGCTCATTTGTAGATGATGAAGCACCATGAGCATCACACAGGTGACTAACGATTACTGAGCACATTAGCTTGGTCAAGTGGGTTATTTAGTTCTTGCCATCTATCATCCTTTATCTCCCTCAAAATAGCATGACTTAATCTTTCATCTCTCATAGCCTCCCCTTAAGTTAATCAGATGTAATCAAAATGCTAACCATAAAACACAACAGCCTAAAAATCAAATCAACATTAATCTCTCTCTCAAAGTAAAATATGCTGTTAAGAATTCCTTGTCTGCTTCTAATCTGATTTTCTTCTGATGCACGGGCAGAATATACTTAACGATAGATATTTGAGAAATGGAGATTAAAGCTGCTTTATGTGAAAGGTCTGTAATATGATGTCTCAGGAAAAAGGGTTGTCATGATAAGGTATTAAAATTTTGTAAAATAATGTTCAGAAGGTACAGTTTATTAAATTTGACATGAACCAGAAAATCAATTATTGCCAGGGTCTGTTTATGCATCTATAATATTTGCTATTTTCATAAAATCTATAGCTAAACAAACATGTATTACTGTAGATGGGCATATAAGCGCAACTACCTTCTCTACCAAACCTAGCAATGCCATGCTTAACCTTTCGCAGGATGGAATGACGTCTTGTTCTGTACTGCAGTCTCCCCTTGTTTGGCAAATTCCTCACTGTCCTCACTTCTGGCCTTAGGTCGCTTCATCAACTTTCTAGGCTTGTCTTTCTTACTTAATATTTCATTCTCTTGAATCATCAAGAGCATCCACAACTAAAGAAAAATAACCCTCTCCTTTACAACACAATCCTTTTTCAGGGGGGTATTCTTATGCAACTTTCTGAAGAGGCCTTATATGCTAAAAGGTATTATCCATGAGCTCAGCAGGAATCTGCACTAGACAGAAGAACCTACTCTTATCTAGGGCTGTGCAAAATCCAAAAGGTTCATTTTTTATGACACTTGTATTGAATTAAACCCACAGTGGCATCCACAGGGCAGAGAGGCAGAGACAGTCTCTGGGGAATCCACTTCCATCTGAATGACCATCTGAACGACATCTTTTCTCCCAAACCTGTGCTAATAGCTCCTGATTGTTTTTAGTTTCTGCTCCATCTAAACAATTTCCAAGTCCTCATAACGGGTTAAGAATTTTGCTGCTGTGCTACAAGGCCTTGTTGAACTAAGCTGTTAAACCTCAGAAGCAGGATGCTAGGCTTGGAATTCAATGCTAGTGTTTAAATAAAACTTTATTCCTATTCTTTTGATAGCATTTAGCTATAATGGCTCCTAATCAGCTATGCCATTACTGGGTTCATTTCCTCCTGAACTGCTGAAGTTTCAAAGTCAAGTCAGCAGGCAGAAGGGCCTTGTCAAACATACCCCAGAGTTTGTGCTACAAATAAAAACAGAACTACTTATTGAACATGGGCTGAACTTGGGAGCAGGGGAACCAAGAGCTAGAGGCCCTGAGACACAGAAAGAGTCATAGATGTACAGCTTTAATGAAGAAGGTACAAGACTAAAACACCTCATAAGGCTCTAACATTTTCAAATCTGTTTAGCAAGTGAGGGATGAGTTTTCACCTGGTACATTACTGGACTGGGACTTCATACTAACTGAGCTGGAAAAAGCTAAATGACCTGACAATGTAGTCGTCGTGAGGACTTCTGTTGGTTCACTCCGAACGTTCTGCAGACAATGCAGAGGATATGTATAAGGGAAGCAAATGTAAAGCACTATTATAGAGTACCTTAGTTACAATGAATAGATGATTATTGCCAAGCTGACTTTATGAAGGAGTATTATTTCCTAGTAGCCTTGAATGGATGGCTTAAACAAAATATGAATATTAAATGTTAATATGCACATATAGTAATCAAATGTAAAGGTCATTAAGGCAGCAGTCACTGTGCAAAACCATTTAAAGTTCTGTACTTACTGGTCCAAATATCTGCCATACAGAAGGAATTAACAGGAAGGTGCTAATTTACAGAGCAGGTTTTCATAAAGAGAGATGACAGCAGACAACAAAAAGGTCTGCTCAGATGATCGGTATAAAAATCCTGTTTGGAGAATATTTATCCATCTGTATCTATGGGCATCTTAGTGCCTTGTCTGTGAACAAGAGAACTTTATCATATCCATACGAGCAGTATAACATTTACTTTAAGGGACAAAAGAGGAGCTTATGTCTAACAATTAGATGCTCAGAAATGTCCATACCTGCCTGGTAACATGCAGACACTGTACACCATTTTGCTAACTATGTTCTGAGAAAAGGCAATCTATCAATGCAAACAGCAAGCACACGCATGACAAGAACAGTAACGTTTTTTCTGGTGAGCTGTAGATGGAACTGGCCATAAGCTGCTGGTTCTACTCACATACTGTTTGGGGTCCCAGGAAAAGTCTAAGAGGCACTATGAAAGGTTTTATAAATGATGCTTCACTTAGTCTTACCCAGAATGGAAGAGTTTAAGACTCAGTAACAGCATCCATACTTTAGGTTATCAAATACCTACATTAGGTAGTCATAACTGGGCTGCAAAAATGAGACCAGATGCATGTACACATACATATAAACACACACCCCTTACTGCTTACACACTTGCAATAGAACAGCACACCACCACGTTGTACAAGTCACCAGGAACAATTCTTCCCTCTCCCGACCCAAACATTTCCAGTGGCTTTTTCTGGAGAAAGGTGTTGCAAGAGACTTGAAAGATAGAAACAGGACAACTTAGATACCTCAGCCTTCTCTGTAGTAAAGAGGGGGGTGGTTTGGTTTTTTGGGTTCTTTTTTTGTCATCCGTTTGGCAGGGGGTTTTGTGGGTTTTGGTTGGTTTATTTATTTGGGCTTTTTTATTGTACCATAAATAAATCACTTAAAATTTTGGTAAAGACTGACACACACACAAAAAATATAACTAAATTCAGAYGTTCTCTTTTTCCATAATTTCTCTTTTGGAATCATCATCTTATGAAGAAACTGAAGTCACCATAATCTTCTCAGCATTCGCTTTACATTTATTTTAGCTTTGCATGTTTATCTCCATATAATTTTGCATGTGTCTATGTAAAAAAATTACCATGACAATCTGGTTTTAAATCAGGAACTGAATATAGATCATTGACTCACTTCTTCCATTTAACTAATGCTTTATTTTTATTCAAAAACGTTAAGTTTCACTTCGTTGTGCATATGCCACAAGGCCCATTGCTGTCGGCAAAAGCTCCCATACCAAGAAAACATCTGTCAGGACCGTAGGGATTTTGCTATTATCCACCACTTCCTTGTTAATGTATGGTCAATACTATGACAAGAAACCCCTCAATAAATACGCACTGGGAAGATAAATTGTCGGAAAGTTGGAACTACCAGCTGTCAATACAGTTAGAGACAAAAGAGCACAGGAGCTGGCCTGGGAGGATTATACAGCCATTTGGGAATTGATTTCCTTGGGGGTTACTCATTCAGAGCTTTTTATCCACGAAAAGAGCCCATTTGTTAAGAAGTACCATTTGTCAGCTCTTTACTACATTTACATGTGTTATTTCTGCCCTTCCCTGCCCAGACTAATATTCTCTTGAAATACACTATTTTGTAAGGTTATCTCTATAAGTGTATTTACTGTAGATTTTCTCTACTGATATATGGATTTTTATATATTCAATTCTAACGGCCTAAACTATAAACTTTTAGATCTAAATTGAAAATAAGACAATATTCTTACGCAAGGAATCCCCCACTTCCCTGTTCTCATATTCAGGTCTTTGTAAGAGATAAAAGAATACAGCAAAGAGGACAGAATGGAAATTTATCTCTAGGAAGTGAACAGAGATCGCAAGAGATGGGCAATGAAAAACAGGTAAAATGAGTGCTTCCTCTCTCTCCACCTACTTATTATCAAGCAGGAATAATTCTGCTAAGCAAAACAGTAGTTTTCCAGCTTTTCCGGCAGAAAGTCACTGCATGCCTTCCTCTTTCTTGAAGAATGAAAACGCAAAACTGTTATTTCAGTCTTCTCCATAGCAGTTTGCTTTCAAGGCCTTCAGGCTATATTCATAAGCAGAATAAATCCTCTTGCAGGAAAAGTTTGCTTTATCCTGCAGATATCAGAGTCGGTCAAAACTCTTCTGACAGAACAGCTTTAGGAGAGCAAATGCCAATTTGAAAGAATCCAAACACTCCAGAGAAACACATTGACTGCATCAAAATTCTGATGACATTTACTGGAATCCTGCCCAGTTTCATGTCTGCTCATCTTCCCACCTCCTCAGCCAATATTTCCAGGCTTACAACGAAAATAAAATGTAAAAACAAAGTTAAATTAAAAA
>JAYKAV010000778.1:2610182-2634424 GCA_035582835.1 Phoebastria nigripes
TTTTTTTTTTACATTTTGGAATTCTGACTAAAAGGAAAATTCCTCATTCCACCTAGCCACTGCTGTTCAGAAAACAATACCAATGCCCTTTACCTTAGCTGTTCTGCTTACTGGTTGGCACAACTGCAATACTGATATTGTGGCAATGGTTGCATCACAGACAATAGAGCTGTCTGAGCAAAGCTTCCCATGATAACCAACATAGTGACTTGCTCTGTGCTTAGTCTTGAAAATTGGAGGAAACACCATGCCAAAACATGTTTATCTTGTGACTGCTTCAAATGAAACTAAAGAATGGTCACAGGGGGTTAATACTGTTCTTGGTTGTGCTAAATGCCAAACTAGCATTTATCAAACCATGAAACACCAGAATGCAACTGTACGAAGTTACACCAGTGCTTGTGTTCTTAGCCGCAACCTTGGAGGATCCTGAAAAGAACAGCTCTGATGTGACTGAGCTCTCAGCTCCTTCATCCTTCGCATCTTTATTTTTACCATAAATGCATCTTTGTTACTTTCTCCTGTTTTCAGCTTTTTCTACATTTTTGTAGAACTATCATGCCTCACTTTTCCTTTTAGTTTACTATAATTACAAACAACATTGCTATATCACAAGTAAACTAAGGGAAGTATAAATCAAAGTAGGATCCAAAGTAAAAGAACAAGTAGTGCTATCCCATGCCTGGCCAAATTTCACTGATGTTAATTAAATTCTCTGTGTTTGAGCTACAGTGCCCTATGCTGCTTTGAATTTATCTTTTCCAGCTCATTTGTTGTTGACTGACTGCAGAGCATGCCAACCATCATTCCACTGCAGCACCAATCATCTTGTTATCAGCTGCCATTAAAGGACTGTGCAGTGCATAAGGAGTGTCTTGATATTTAATTCACCTGTGCCTCAATAGCTCTTCCACTTTTGTTTTAAACCATACCTTCTCCTAATACACCATATAGCTTCCCGTTTCACTCACTGTAATTACCATTCATTAAAGTACAGTACTATCTTTTTTTTGCTAACATGACAGCCTTGTGATTCTACAGCACTGTTGTGATCCATGCCCTTATTATTTAGTCCATAATCTCAGATGCAGCTTTATTACAAGAAACAAGGCAGCTTTAAATGTCAGTACTTTGTAAGGCAAACAAAGTATCAAATCCATCAAATACAGTATGTGCAAAACAAATAGCGGTATTTAGGTGTGGTAACTAAATGTCAGCAACCCCCAACAAATCTCCAGAATTTGGATGGTATTATTCCCTCTTCCCTTTATTTGCCTCAATCTGTCTTGTTTGCTTCCTTTCCAGCAGCTCATTTGGAGTAGGACTCTTCTCACCAAAGTTGAAATATCAACTATACAGATGTCCTCTAGCATCAGAGAGAAACATACACTTCTAAAGTACAATTTATTTAATCTCAAAGTAGACAAATGAAATAAGTTAGACAAATTGTATCCCAGAAGAATCTGGTTCTTCCCACTGAATACAAAGTTCATAATTACTACCTTTAATGTAGGCAATTACATGCTACTAGAGATCTGCAGATGTCTAAAGTTTGATGAAATTGAATCCCATCCCTGGTTTCTCTTTGTTAAAAAAAGCTAGAAATCTTTTTGTTTCAGTATGAGATTCTCTAGATTCTCTGTTCTGCATGCCTAATAACAGTTGTTCGATTCCATATGTTTAAAGTAGTCTGTGACTGAACAGTTTTCATTAAGATCAACAAAACCCCTTAAATTCTGGATAGATGAATGAAAAATAAACCTTGGAATGGTTGAAAGCTTTCTTTTAATTGAAGTAGGATAGAAACCAAAACAAAGATAGGAAACTGAAGGGGGTAAAAAAGGTAAGGAAAATCCTAAGAACTGAATGCACCACGCAAAAACAAAAAACCACATACACAACACACCAACCACCACCAACAAAAAACTCCAAACATCATCATCCATTAACTTTAGAATTAATGAAGGAGAGCTTGCCAGTAGCTTATCCTAGCTAGAGGTACAGCCTCATTTACGCATACAAAATCGTAATTTTCAGACAGACTCAAAAGCCAATTCCTCAACTTCAATGGGTCCTGACAGCCAGATAACATTGCACAGAAGGTCCAGTGCTGAAACTGCTGTGTATAGACTGAATAGTTCGATCCACGTTTGCACACCAAGTCTGCTCCACCACATTTAGTGAGCACACGCATAGGAATCTTCCTTACACACACAGTGAGTTTTAACTGCCGTTAGGTGTTCTGACAGTGTAGAAGGCACAAACTAGGGACCAACTAACAGATGCAGAAGATTTAGGTTAGAGTACTAACACAGACATGTTATGTCCCAACATATTCTTCCCTGATGGTAAATTCTAGATATACTGCCTACACCTTTCAAAGCAGTAACTTCAATTAACTCTTCCTTGGCTGTTCCAAGAACATCAGAACTGCCTGGCAACTAGAACCAACAGTTACTGAAAAACCTTTACAACCAAGCAACTGTGTTTACTTTAAATTACAGGGGAAAAGAGTATACTTACAGACATAATTTCCAACAAAATATTTTATTTATATGGATTCAAAAGAGTAAAAATGAAGAATTTCAATGAAGCTGAAATATTACCAAATGTGTTAGTTGTAAAAACAATGGACAATATTGATATTTTGACAAATGATAAAGAGCATGCTCTTACACTGTAATATTAAATTGAGAAAGTTGAGATGGTTCATTTCCAGCTTCTTCAATCCAATTTAAGACACTGCTATGAAATACCTAGATGTAAGTGACATCGCCTCTTTTCTCCTGCTCACAGAACACCCTGTTCCATCTGTTCAACCAGTTCTACCTTGTTCACTAAGACATTCCCCTTCCTCAGAGTCTTTGTAACTACTCTTTTCCATGTTAAATAAAWAAAAAAAAAAACACAAAACAAAACTAGACATTTCCATAATTATTAACTTATTTAACAAATAAGCAAAAAAGGTTTTGCCCAAAAGATCACCTGTAATGTCCTTATCCAGATCTTTGTCATACTTGCTATGTTTTACCCATGCAACTTTTTTGTTGGACTTCTAAAAAACTGAAATGTAAATTATTTTTCACTTGCACAGTTTCAGCACTGTTTGTGACTAATGTGTATTTTTTCTAAATTAGAATATATACTGAAAATGATGGGAATTATTCTAAAACTCTTTGAAGAGATAGTGGAAACTTCTTGACTCTGAAATGACCAGGATATTACCCATTTACAGCCTGAAAGACTGAGAATGTTTTCAGATATATAATGCAATTTACAGAAGTTTTGTTACTGTTCATTAGATTATTAATAATTTTTGTGGTTGTTGTAGCAATAACAATTGCCAAATAATTTAACAAACAACAACAAAACTAACTAGCCAGTAATTTTACCATTAGGTATTTCTATGAGACTGCCTATCAAACTTTGCAGGCATAGGAAAACTAGATTCTTCCAGAAGTTTAGCACATAACAGTATTTTCCAAAATACTGATGTTGGTTTTTAAGTTGAAATGCCAAGATTCAGTGGCTGCTAAGCAGAAAATAATTGATTTGGCCTTTGCTTGTGGTTGTTCAAATGTTGCAGGGTACAAATCAAAACTGATATTCATGTTGGTTTGAATTTGCATAAGCAGTTCACATTTTCAAGCTCTCAAAGCCAAACTGGGCATTTAAAATGTTTTGACAGTAATGATTTGAAACATTCTTTCTTAGCGGCTAATCAATGAACTGAATATCGTTTCTGGCAGTATTCTGAAATAGGATATGGACCAGCGGTCTCCTCATCCAGAAGCTTCTTAAAAGAACTTACAAGATAAAGACAGACAGATTGTGGAAAAACAAAGTCATCTACATGCACATGTAACTCCAGTTAGCATCAGCAGCAACTCATTAATTTATCATTAAAGGATTGTTATTCTATATATTCATTATATTTATATAACCTTTAACTTCAGTTAACTTAATTAGATTTTAGAAAGGGCTATTAATACTACAGTAAAGGTATGTGCAATGGCACGTCAGGCTCAATGAACCTGAAAACCACATTTTTAGAATTAGTATAAGAGATGTCAGTATAAAATGTAGTGCCTGGTAACATCTTCTCTTCCTGTCTATTAAGCAAGGACCAAGCTTTACAGAAGTCTCACTTTGATCTCCCCTGTAACAAGGGACTGAAGTCTCCAAGATCTTACTTCTGTAGTTCACTTGAGTACTTGGAGAAAGAAAATGATGAAAGAGGAAAAAAAAAATGTTATTCATTTATCTAACTGCCACTGGAATGAGTTAGGACCACAGGAATGATCTACAACTATGTGAAACTATTTAACATAATGGATGAAATAAAATGACAATAATGAATTCCTTGAAAAGATTTATAATGTTAGCCTTTTGCCTCTAGTTAAGAAAGAAAAATGCAGATTGCTGAGTAAACTTTGTAACTGTGATCAACATTCAACTGGTTTCCTAAGAGTACCTACACAGAGCATCAATATTACCCAAATTTAGAAGAAAAAAAGAAAACCCAAAAGCAATACCCAATATTTATTTTGATCTACTGATGACCTCAGCAACACATTACACACATTTAAAATGGTAATATCCTGGACTTTGGTCAATCTCTCAATCTTTCAGAGATTGTGCTGTCAGAACATCTCCCTGCCAATCAGCTCCCAAAATCCTGCGCTCACAGCATTGTGACAGGAAACACCCTTACTGAGACCCACTTCTCTCTTCCTTAGGTCTGGTTGTGGTTTCGTTTGTTTGTTTGTTTTCTTTTCCCACTAGCTCCCTCTGAACTGAAAGAAAGCCTTTCATGTGGAGCAAGAAACTGTGACTTTCTGCCTGTCTCCATCCTTTTGCATAATGACAGTAATGAAGCTTTAGGTACTCATGGGTTTGTTAACATTTGAGAAACAAAGGGCCTCTCTCCAAAGATGCTTGGTGGTTTGGTTTTTTTACGTTGTAAGAAAGCACAAAAGGATTTTTCACACTTATGAACATTAATTAGCTATTACAGAAAAGTATCATCGTTCCACCTATAATAAGAACAGTAGCAATGAATTGGAAGATTTTTGGAACAAAACGCTGTGTTTAAAAATGCTGCTGCTATTCTTGGTTGAACTGCATTTAAACTTACTGCAACATTCTGCTAAACAAAATCTATAATGTTTCTAAAAAGGTGTTATGGAAAACTAGTAAAGGTTACATGCATATATTAGCTTATTAAATGTTAACTTCACAGCCAATACTGCAACGAACAATATTAATCAATAATTGATTAGCCCCTTATTATTGAGAGTCAAATTAGGTTCAACCCCACTGAATGTTGTGGCAAAATAAATGTTCTCCCATCAAATTTTTTCTTATCTAGTATTAATTTGTTACAGCAGTGTACTTTATTCAGATCAGACTGCGGAGGAAGTTGCTGAAGAGTCCGTGCTCACTGCTTCTTTATTAAGCTAAAGTTACACAACCACAGATATATCTTATTCCTATAAACCGAAACAGCCTTAAAAAAAAAAAGTATAAATTACTGTTGACCTAGCTTCTTTCTCATATTTTGTTTTACAACCTACATAATAGGGTTATCTTCATCAAGTTAGCCTATTTAACTAGAGTAGTATGGGATGTGGCTCAAACCCTCATTATTTCTTTTCTGATTAGTCTCATCTGGAACYAATTGTTGTGGATTGCAACACAACTGAATAGGAAGCCCCAACATGCAGTCACAGGAGCTGACTTTACACTTAGCAGTAGTCCTTTTCAAAAGACTATCATAGGGAAAGGTCCTAAGAAGTCTTTCTAGGAGACTTTGTTTAAACTTTTGTCTTTGGTTTCTGATACTTTAAGGCTGCAGGATATCTTAACAAAGCGCAAAAGAAATCCAAATATCATTGTACATTTTAGATTTCAAAGCAGCCATACAGAGGCAAGGTGAAACAGTAGTTACATATATGGCAGATTTTAAAAGTCTATTTTATTCTTATTATGAAATGTTCTAGAGGATATACTGTGGGATAATTTGGTTTGTTTTAATGAGAAAATCCAAAGTCATTCCTGGAAGCAGGAAACTTAAGTTAGTTCAGGATAACAAATGCAAGGAAAGCACCAGTGAAGTTCTTAATATTTGCACTTTGAATGCATGACAGTCAAACTTAATAGAAGAAATACAAGCCTGCTGTGCAGGAGTTCATTTTTCATCCGTTTGTAAGTATCTAAAGCCAAAACTTCATCATGGTATTATAATGGTAAATATCAAAAAACAACTTAAGAACATGACCATGTCTGATCAGAGACATGAAGAAAAGGTAGACAACAGAAGGCTTATTACTTTCAGGGTGAGGGAAGCAGTAAGTAACATTATGTCTGAAAGGAAGGAAAGTGGGATTTGCTAACAGAGAAATTGGACTGCAGGCAGGTCAGTGTTGATGGGAATATACAAAGATTTCAGCTGAAAGGAGATGTGGATCCCCTAGAGAATGCAGAAGCACATGTTTGTACTTAAGCAAGTAAACTAATCCAGTGACAGGAGCCATTCTTGTCTGATAAGATATTACCACCTACCTCCTCAAAACAGGGGAAGAAGGACAAGAAAAAGCAGCCTGACAATATGGAACAAAGGGAAAATCTGGGAAGAGTGTGGCGGGTGGTATGATGGAACTAAACGGAACTGGCAGGAAAATTTCAAGTTGTAGACTGGCAAATTACCAGAACTGCTGAAATTCTACTAGGGTTTATATCCAAGAACGCACATGGTGGAAATATAAGAAAACACGGGTTTTTATGCTTTCAAAAAAAAAAAAACCCAACACCTATTGAATAATGTAATTTTCTGCATTGACTGTAACTATAGCAACTATGATTAAATGTAGGAAAATCATCTGTACCGAACAGCAATAATGAAACATCTGTGCATCAAGTCTTCAAATTACAAAGTTGTCAGTTCTGAAGACTACTGGATCATTAAAAGAGTTTTACCACAAAGAATACCATCAGAACCTGGAATTTTTTCAAATGGCATCTAAAATCCTGCATGGTGCTTTGAGAACTAACAGCACTCTCCCTAGTAGAAGTAATGATAATCAATGATAATCTTCTAGCAACTTTAGTGAATGCACCTCAAAATATATGAATTAATAGAATTTCATACATAACAACTCTTTCTAATAGCAAAATTACTGTGGTTAAGCTAAACGGTAAACACAGCAGGTGAGAAAAGGTCTTGGCAAAGAATCTCCACAGAAGACAGCCAAAACAGAAATACAACCTTACTGTAGCAAAGGTATAAGTACGGAATAGGAGTACTTACCTATCATGCTCTGAAAACCTAACTGTATAGCAAATTGCCAAATGGCCAGAAGAAGGAAAGATTAACTGGAGACCCCCCCAGAAACAAAATACATGAATATTTATAATCCTATTTAAAGGGACTGGACATTTAAAGGGACTTAACAATTGAAATAAAATGGTACAATCTACCTATCTTCCTAGATCTCTTTTTTTCTGTATAAGTATTCGTGGATATGGGGGTGGTGGTGTTACAGTCTTTAACAATATTTTCTATACTTCCCATGTAGATCTTTGTTGTTGCCAGCCTGATCAGAAACATTTTCAAGTACAGCACTTGTTGCAGTACGAAATGCTAAAGCATAAGCTTAGCCTATAAAGCTTTAACTCAGACCAAAGAAGAGTTAATGCTCATAACCCGATTAATACACTAGCATGCAACTGAAATTTCTGCCTCCCACACTCCAGTGACATACTCAATATGAAAATTTCCATTTGCCATAGATTTTCCAAATCTCCCTACAACAGAACGTACTCACATATTTACTTGTTGTGTCACAAAAGTCTGCCATACACTACTGATGTCATTTTTGCTTATATATTTCTGTGTAAGTATATGCTAATTGCATTCACAACAATACATCTCAAATCTGGAGAAAAAAAACCCCAAACACAAGACTTGCAGCCGGCCTTCAGCAGTAAAAAAAAGAAAGTCTAGATATGAATGCTTTACTAGAAAGTCTGTATCATGAGCAGACATGGTACACTGGCCTCTCTTTGTTTTTGACAATTTCCTGGCAGAGGCTCCAAAATCATTCACCTACATGCAGAAAACAAGAAATCTAATTAAAAGCTATGCAATTGAGAAATTGCTGGAAATGAAGTGCTGAAAGCCTACAATTTCAAAACTTCCTAGTGGTAGAATATTTTTGCAGTGGAAATCTGAAGTGGATTTCTTTTTTCCTCCATGTGTTTCAGTTTTTCCTGATCTCAAATACACAACTGTCACTGGTTCTAAATGCAAAGCCTTCACAGATATTTGGGGGTGGAGGGAGGGGAAATGTAGTGTGCATTTTGCTACACGATCACATCTTCTGAAAAGAATGCTGTATTTCTGCTCAAATGGTGGTATTACACAGCCTGTATATGTTGCACTGATTTTCATTTAGCATAYATCTTATGACAGAAGATGGTGAAATCCAGGCAAACAATCAGAAAGCTAAACAGTGACTTGAATATTCTATAGAATTATTTCAAACTAAGTGTCCTTTGCTGACTATTCCAGCTTCATATTATCTGTGGGTTTTTATTACACTGCAAAATTCTCAGAACATAGCAAATATCAACTGAGATGCAGAGAAGTCAGAGAGATCTCTCATGATTCAATATGTCATGTGATGTCACAATTCTTTTTCCACAGATTAAAATCAAAACAAGTCTTTTATCCTAGAAGAACTCTAGCTTCCAGAACTTAAAATTAGATTTCCAAGAAAGAATACCCTAGACTTACTTTGCAGTTCAAAGGAGAAAGAATATTTGGTAATAGGTATCATAAATATTCAGTGGTTAGATGGCAGCACTCTTCTGCAGTTGCTTCTAGCAGACCTGTTCTTTGTCTTTCAAATGTCCTGTAACTGCCACTCAAAACCTTAAAGATGGCACTCCTCTGCCCAAATGGAGGGACTTGTGCCAGAACTGGTTTTCCTAAGTTCCCTTCAGAAATAGGCACATCAGCTTCTCCTGAGGTAGGCATCCAAAAATCAGAGGCACCATGCCATCAAAAGTTCCTTTGTCTCTACACTATCAAGGGAGCAGATAGTAGAGACATTTGAAATTAGATACTAATCCTATTCCCACTTTGCCATTAACTCATTGACTTGGGGCAAATTAAATATGTGCATCTCAGTTTGCTATCTTTTTCATTGACAGGTCCACCTCTGCATATTACAGAGAAACACTGGAAGACTTGGCCACAATATTTGTAAAGCACACTGATCTATAAAATCAACCTTTGTACTATTATAGCAGAGAAATAACTCCCCCCCCCCTTGCCTCCCTCAAGCACTGTACTTAGCATTCTGAAAAATACTGTGATTCCTTTTCAAAGCATTAGGAATCAGAAACCACCACTGTTCTGCTTCAGCCTGCTTGCTTTATTTCTGGGAATCAGTGCATTCCGATATACACGTCACCCTTCAAAAAAGCTCCAATCTTCTGCAGCTGAGAGTCAATAACAAAGTGTTAGAGAAATCAAAGCTATCCATATGTTCATAGGCTTTCAAAATCAATGAGTAACTCATGTTTTTAAAAGCATTATCAATACAATTAGAATCTCTTTTCAGAGATTCTGAAGACAGGTTTTTGTTTTGTTTCTTTTCTTATTGCCTGGCAATATGACATGTATATTCCCTGGGTGAGTGACATGAAAAACATCTTTTCCTGTGAAATAAAGTATCTGATGTTGGCTCTCCAGGATTCACATCGAGGGTTGTCAAAACTTGTTTGAAACTGCTCTTTGCTTCCTTGTTAGTAAAATAGATATAGCACTATCCATTGTACTTTACAGACTAAATTTAAAGACTGCATCTGCAGCATAGGGTGTTATCAATATGCTAAGCATCACTGTTACCAGATAAGAAAAGTAACATCTGATTTTGCCTAAAAAATGATCAGGGTTACTCACAATGAAGGAACGACAGGAATTAGGAGTATGACCTTGATTTTTTTCTTCCAGTATGTTACAGTTACTAAAATAGAGGTCAGGCTGGAAATGCGTATCTATTTTTTAAATGGCTAAAACATTATTTTATTCTGGTGAGTAAAACTCGACAGTAACATGCGAGTGCCTCATTTGTATTAACTAGCAAATGCATGATAAGGCATCAGCACTCCCTTATTTTGAAACAATTTACATCACTATGACAATTACTGCTTTTTTAAAAATGTGCAATACAAATATAAAAAGAGGAACTGGTCTAGCATTACATAGAAAATCACGAGTAGCACAAGAAAATAAATCAAAGGAATAGTATCTCTCATAAAAACTCTAGCCTCTACTTAACAACAAGGCTATGTCTTATTTGGTCTTTCTAAAACACTGACATTTCCTCCAAGTTGGCCTGGGATTGTAACAGATAGACTCAGTAGATCCATGCCAGTCATCTACCTTATGTACTATTATTGAGGACTGATGTGTGGTCTTCTCTGTTAAGGTTATCTACCAAGTCCCAAATTTAGCGCTTTATCCTATGTAAAAAGGACATTTCTTGTCACAACCCACATCAGTTGAAACCTGGTGCCATTGGAGACTAGATTTAGTTGCTCCTTCCCCTCAAATGAGTTAAGAATCATAGAATCATAGAACAGTTTGGGTTGGAAGGGACCTTTTAAAGGTCATCCAGTCCAACCCCCCTGCCATGGACAGGGACATCTTCAACTAGATCAGGTTGCTCAGAGCCCCATCCAACCTGGCCTTGAATGTTTCCAGGGATGGGGCATCCACCACCTCTCTGGGCAACCTGTTCCAAGTGTTTCACCACCCTCATTGTAAAAAATTTCTTCCTTATATCTAGTCTAAAACTACCCTCTTTTAGTTTAAAACCATTCCCCCTTGTCCTGTCGCAACAGACCCTGCTAAAAAGTTTGTCCCCATCTTTCTTATAAGCCCCCTTTAAGTACTGATAAGCTGCAATAAGGTCTCCCCGAAGCCTTCTCTTCTCCAGGCTGAACAACCCCAACTCTCTCAGCCTTTCTTCACAGGAGAGGTGTTCCATCCCCCTGATCGTTTTTGTGGCCCTCCTCTGGACCCACTCCAACAGGTCCGTGTCTTTCCTGTGCTGAGGACCCCAGAGCTGGATCCAGTACGCCAGGTGGGGTCTCACCAGAGCGGAGTAGAGGGGAAGAATCACCTCCTTCAACCTGCTGGCCATGCTTCTTTTGATGTGGCCCAGGATACGCTTCAGCAGGATTTTTGCATTTAAGGAGCAGTCAGCTTGTTTTAAACAAAGCTAATGTAACAAGAAACAAAAAACGGAGCCAGAAAGATGAAACRTAGCTTGGTTTAATACAATGGATGTTCATCTTTTAAAAGCTGGCAAAGGACAACATTGCAGTTACAACTAGCACAATCCAACCAAAGTATTCTCATGTCAAAAATAAGGCAGGAATAATAACTAATTGAGCAGTTCTCCATTTGAAAATTATAATAATAATATGCATAATAATTATATTCCATGACCTTGTCATAAGCGGAAACAATTTAGTCTCATAGTTAATGGCTTCAATTGTAGCTTTGGTTACTGTTCAACTTCCTTCCTCAACTTTTTGAGCTTAAGTCAGACATATTGGAGGACAACAGGACAGGTACAGCTGGGATCTGCAAGTGAAAGCCAACATAAAGCCTTCATTTGCTTTTTAAAGAATGTACAAGCTATGATCTATGAAAAACAGACCATGTCCTTTCAAATGTTCTGCTAGCAGGCATAGATAAGGTAGAAGTTTGCACTGAACTGGATCCTCATGCCTTGCATCAGCTTTTAACAACCCTGAGCAGGAATTTAGGACATAACATGCAGTCTTGAGCAGAAAGATTAATCAATACCACTCCAAAAACTCCAAGCTATAAATAACCAAGAAAAACTGAGATTCCCTAACTCTATCAATTACAGCAAAAGATAGCACAGATTACGTTTAAAATGAGTGAGAAACCAGCATAGAATACTAGAGAATGACAATAGAGATCCAGAAAGCAACACATTTCTAACTGTATCCAAGGCTTATTAACATCCTAAAAAGCTATATATATATATTAAAAAAAAAAAAAAAAAAAGGAGACCAGCAAGTAGATACCTTTGCCCACAGAGCATTACCACACACGTAGAACCTGTCTGCTAATGGCATGACCACTACCTTGGCCATGATTAGTTAAGTGACCCAGACAACTAGTAAATAAACTTCTCTCATTTGAGTGAGAGGATCTAAAATCCTGCAGCCAAAACCTGTAACAGCCACGCATTCCACAACTGCAGGACACAGGTGGGCCTCTAATGCACACTGAACATCATGCTGCTCTGCGTCAGTAACAGGCACTGCAATGTGTCACCAGCAGCTTGCATGAGAATTTTAGTCTCCTTGGTGCCAGATGCTTGCCTAATGACTTACTATAAGTTTCTTTCTTATAGATGGGCAAGGAAGCTACATTTGTTAAGGTTACAATTCCAGAGTAATGTGTGGCATTGGGACAAGCTGTCTTTAACACATTTGCTCAAAAATCTTCCTTGCCAATGTATGCCTTAGGTTAGTTTTATGGACTGATACTGAATATTCTCAATTTAAAATATTATGGGTATAAACTGCTTTGCTGGATCATTACTGCCCAGCTCTTTCTTTTTTATATGCAGTATTTTATATGTGTGTGTCTATATAGTATACTATAAACTAATAGTATTATGTTCACAGTATACATTGGTATAGTATATAATATATATCTTTATGTATACACTGTGCAGTCTTTATCTCTCTCTCTGCAGAGAATGCACTTCTCTCTTACAGCAATTCTTACAAGCGTCTTCTGTTTGCTTTTGAATTAGAGATATAAGATTAGGTGGCTGGCTGTAAAAATGCCCTCTGCTGTTCTGATTATTTCCTTTGGGTCACCTCACCATCTGCTTTTGGAACAGATGCATCGCTGTCTGGTGCTCTCATGAATACCAGCTGACTGCCTGACCTTACTTTGGTGTTATGCTAGAATAGCAAGTGGCTGTGCATGCTATACTTTTTGCCAACAGTCAAAAAAGACTCATACTAGCTTGAATTTGAATGATTTTCTACAGATTTCCACTGAACTGCTTTCATCATCGGACTTTGATGTCATTCTTTTTAAAAATGAATGCATTAATGTTCTGAGCAAAAAGACCTTGACAGGGAATAAAACTAGTTCCAAGGTTCTCTTGCGCTCATTGGCTTCTTCCTAAATATTTTCCATTACCTTGTGATTTTGGTAAGTACAAACTATAATACTAGATAGAATTACTTATCATCCCTTTCCTACTTGTAGGATTATAATTCTTATGAGGTACTAAACCATGGAGTATCATAGTTACACAATGGCCAACAAAAAATAGTTTCCTTTTTCTCTTATAGCCAATAGGACACARTCACCGTGGACAACGTAAGTGATTAAAGGCTTTAAAGATTCCATATACCTGGGCCAGATACCCCATGAAAACCCCAGATTGTTTAGCAACACTGTTATACAGACCATACAGTTCTTCCAGCCAAAAATGTCCAAATCTCCATTAATCAAACAACTAAAACTCACACAAGCTTCAGTATGAGGCTTACGTGCACTGAACGCAAAAGCAGGACAGATAGTTTACATTTTGCTGTCTTTACTCTAGTCAAGAACACCCAAGATTATGCAGTGAGGACTCACCTGCATGCTATAGATCAGTATCAGTCAGCCTTCCCTTCTACAGTGTACTAGCACCTACTAACAGCAAGTCATTTGCACAGTGAAATGCAACACACTACAAAACAGTTATTTTTGTTGGATTGACTTCTGAACCAAATTATGCTCAGTACCGAGAGAGTTCTAAAACCCAGACATTTTGGAACCATAATCATAACTCATGATGCTAAAAGAACAGGATATGAATTCTGGTTAACTACAGTAACACAGGGAAGCTTGCTTTCCACCTACATGGCCTCTCCCCCTGCTCCCCCCCCCCCCCCCCCAAAAAAACAAAAACAAAAACAAAAAAACCACAACGGTGCTTGCAGATACACTTCAAGTTAGCTTCACAGTTTCCAAAGCCAAAATTTTTCTGGTTCTAACCAACTTGGCACCCAGTGTTTTCTGCTATCTTATTTGAAATGAGAAGCTTATCAAGGTATAGAACAACAGATAATGGCCCTGTTCCTAATGGCTGTTAACTCCATCACAGTGCTCTGAACCTCATGGTTATTAGCACAGCAGATGGTTGAGATTTTTGACGCCTGTCCCAGCAGTTTTGTTTTTGCTACAGCTTGCAGAAATTCATACACAAAAGCCATTTGTCAAAAACTAATTGACAAAAGCCAAGTTGGGTGAAATTATATTTGCTGAGAATAAATTTACTGCTAATAATAGCTGGGTTTGAGTAAGGAAATATTTCTCTCTGGTATAGATAATCACTTCTCCACAGATATACTAAAAGGCAAAACTGAAAAATACACGTCGAGCCAGCAACAGTTTATTATTTTGCATAAATAAAAATAAAACAATAGGTGGCTTATAGCACATTACTTAGTACCAAAAGTAGCTATCTAAGATTATTCACAGGTAATGGTCACTGATAGTATTCTCACGCAGGTGCTTTCATCATAGTTTTGCTTCTCCATTTATGCAGAAAACATGCGATTTGATTCAACTTTATTTCTACATACAGTACTAAAACCACAACGGGGGTTTTTTTGTTGTTTTTTTTGTGTGTGGGTGGGTGTTTTTGTTTTTTGTTTGTTTGTTTTTTGTTTTGGTTTTGGTTTGTTTTTGTTTTTGTTTTTTTTTTTAATATTAGAGCACTCTCCAAGCCATCCAGATGTACCTCTAGGGTAACACAGTAATTTTATCTTGAGCTTCATTTTAAGAGGAGTTAGTTGTAGCACACAAACATTCCAAGTTACATTAGTTGTACTTGTTCTTTTCTGATGTTCCTTTTACAGTATCACTTTAATCATTGCTCTGATTACTTCAGGATTAAGTACTCTCAAACATTAAAAGGCTGAACTAATAAAAATAAATTGGAAATTGGGTAGATGCAAGAGCTAAACCTCGAAGCGATGGCAGAAAGGCAGTCTAATGGAAAGGAAAGTTAAAAAAAAAAAAAAGGGGGTGAGGGACTTAGCCTAGAATGAGAGAAGAAGGCTTCTTCACTGGGAAATTGATACTTAAAGACCTTTCCCAATACTTGTATTTCCTCTCTAGAGATACAATTTCCAGGGTAAAAGATTATACTGCTGCTCTCAGTCACCACAGCTTCCAGTTTCCACAATGAAAAACTTAATCAGGCAAATATACAAAAATGTGTGAAGTCAGCATTAGGTTACGAGCTGACCATTACCACTTGGGAAGCAAAACCTTGAGGTAGCTTCATGCATACTTTAGGTTCATCCTCCATAGATGTCAAATGACAAATCAACTGCCACAGCTGAATAAGACCAGAGATGATCATGATGCCATTGTATGAATCTCTGATTTAGCCATTCCTGGAATAATGGATAGAGTCCCACATCTCTCCTAGGACATAGTAGAAATGGAAGTGGTTCAGAGAACAGCAGTGAGATCAAAGGTACACACAGAAACTGCATCTGGCAGGGATGTCCTTAAGCTAAAAGTCCTGGAGGTCAGTAGCATATTACAATGACGTGTTAAACATATTTGACCTGTCACAAAAGGGTTACTGGGCAAGACTAATCCCTAGTCCGATCCACATTTGTTCCTAAGTTCACAACCATTTTCATTAATGAACTAAATCATTATTGATGACTGATTTAGGCATTCTAAATACCACTGCAACTCATTTATCTGCAAATATATTAATAAGCTACTATTAAAAAGTGTTCAAAAAAAACCAAAAATATAGTAACAAGAATTCTCAAAAGATGGAAAGTTCTAATCTATTCCACACAACTAATAAAATACATTAAAACATGCAATGAACAGAAAACCCCAAAAGAAATATATTTTAACCCTCCATCAAGCTGTGCAGAAAAATGGCTAGATTTCTTTTCCCTGCTAAACACTTTTAAACAGCTCGTCCAATAAGCATGGTATCTGCCACAGGCTCTGTGCTAACCTGACAGCACAGGGTCTCAGGACTTGTCAAAAGTTTGTTTTGGCTTGAGCTGGTTTCAGCTTCTTTCATAATAAATACCTAGGGGGCAAGTGACTACTTCCTCCTCTGCGGGGTGCTTAGGTCTGACAGTGCTGTGGGTGGGAAAAGCCTGGCACCTCTGGGTCATCCCTTTGTAATGAAAAACTGCCCTTTGGGTGCGCTGAGGCCTGGGAGGACAGTGTGTTGTGGTCTGCCTTCAACTGGGAGCCACCGAGAAGGAAGCAAACTGTGATAAGAAAAGGTGTAAAAATAAGTCAAGGTGGACCTAAGACAGAAGAGGAACAGGCTTTCATCATGATCATAACACTCCCGCTGGCGAGGACCCCAGGATGCTGGCAACACTTTGTAAAACCCAACTCTTTTGAAGACGACTGAAACTGTCAGCCTTAGGCTCCAGAGGGACATTGGAAGGGTGAGCATAACTGCAAAAAACCAAGGCAGATACCAGCAAGGGTATTTTTCCTACAATACCATTATAACAGTATTTTCCCATAAAAAGCTTTCTAGTGCAACACATTTAACAAGGAAAAGATCATTTGGGCAATAGTAAATTAAGAGCAAAAAATTTTTTTAAATTCTACCATGATGCCTCATGGGAGTCAGTATAGAAGTCTACCATTGCCCACTCCCTTCTCACTGCAAATCAGAGAAGGTGCTGCACCATGCAATTAAAGAGACAGTGATGCATCAAGAAAGGCAAAGTCCAGCCGCAAAGGCTATCCTGCTAAGGCTAAAGACCTGAGGGACCGGAACTGGATCCAGTTTTCCAACCTCAAAGATTCACTTAAAAACAAAACAAAAACACCCCCAAATCCTTTCTAAAACACCAGACTCCTACAGAAAACAGACATTTACTGTGAAATACTTGTTTAAAAAAAACCTAAACAAACAAGCCAACCGAAAACAAAAAAAACAACCAAACCCCAGTTCAGCAAAGGAACAGTCTGACAGAAAATATTAAGCCAGCCAGTCTTCAGTTATCACACAGATATATGACATTCTCTGTTATTCATGAGCACATTTATAATCATTAACTACAAGGATATACACTTTGAAACACAGCACAAAGCATGAGCAATCTCACACACAAAGGATCCATAGAAAGGAGATGACTAAGCCTACTACAGACACACAGTAAGCGCCATCTGGCTAACCTGTAACACCTGAAACCCTATTCAGAAAGTCCATTTGCTTCTTCTAAGTGTCTTTAATTGAACAGATGGACACAGACAGARATTACTAGCTTCTTGCATCAGCTCACTGAACTTCTAGTAGTTGTGGGGGTAGCTGGAGCTATGCTTCACTCTAATATACAGACTTTCCACCTTTGTGGTTGACTGATGGCTTTCTAAAGCATGAAAACTTGTCCTCAGCATGCTTACCTGTGCCTGAAAGTGCACTGGGAAGTTTCCTAAAGGTGTAGATGCTTTAATGTTTTAAAGAACAACAAGATTATGGGAATACTGTTATTTGTCATACAGTAATGTATTTTTTGCTTGCACATTTTTACCCTGACTAGTATTGTACTACACAACCAACCAATGTATTAGAGGTAACTCTCTGTTGTTTGAGAGAGTTTTATTAAAAACAAAGAAAACTAACTCCCCCATTACATTTTCAATCTGGCTGAAATGGAATGTGTAATTTGTCTCTAAGACAGCATCCTGAAAAATGGAAGGGGAAAAAAAACCTCTCTACATCTCTCAAGGTTCATCTCTGATAGGAATATGATATGTGAGTGGAAACCATCCTTAAAACAAACTGACTCTGCCCCATCCACTGCTTATTGGAAAGGGACAGCTTTATCAATTAATATAATCTAAATCCTGTACTTGAAGGAGCAACTGTTTAAGGGAAAGGCAACATGACCTTTCACCTGCTATATCTGTGCTGCCTTCTGTATGTTCATGGTTATCAAACTTCCACAGCTGTTAGGATGTTTGCATGGACATATTGTCTTCACCACATCTGCAGAAGTGTAATACATACTATGATACATAATCCACTATAAACTCTTCTGCACAACTACAAGGAAACGTAAATTCTCTTGCTTATATCAAGTGCCATTGGGAGGAAGGAGTAGTAAAAACTTATTTCTCTTGCCTTCACTTATGCAGATACAGCTACTACCACATTGTTTCATGGAGAATAATGAGGTGTTCAGTTAGGAGCTTATGGCTATGATGAGACCTTAACAACAAGTAAACTGACAAATATTTGAGTAAAGGGATTGTGAAGGAGAGAAAGGGAGCTATGTTAATCTCCATCAACTGCTAACACCAATCCCCAAACAATCTGCTTGTGTTCCACAGAAAAACACTGCAATTTACTTCAAGCTTCTTAAAGGACCAGTTTCACTACAGACATACTGAACAGAATTTGGGCAGGCTTGTACAGTAAGAAAATGCAGAACCATACTTCAGAAGAAATATATTTATATAAGATACATAAATGCATATACATAATATATATTTAGTAGAACTGTACTTTAAGCCAGAGTTTGTCCTCTGCTTAAAGTCAGGTCTCTGACATATTATGCTGCCAGTATATTACACTATATATTGCTGTCCCATAATTGACATCACCTCAAACCAGTTTCACGCCCACTCTATTATTGTGGCTACAAAGAAAGATTTTAAGAGAATGATATAAAATGATCTCACTCACCAGTGTTCTCACTAGTTGAGGAGAACTTTGAAATCATTTTACTGAAATACACAGAATATACTCTGCTGTAATTGCTGGGCTGTTCATTTTAGTCCCCTGGTGGCACTTACTGAAATGCCATCATTTTAAATTAGTTTTCATAAACTCTACAGTCTGGGACTTTGAAAGAGCATCCTCTCCCTGGTATTCTTTTTCTAATAAATGGCAAATTAATTAACTAACATCTGTTAAACAAATAGAAAAAGTAAAATAAATGTTATTTATCTATTCTGTTTGTTCTGAGGTGGATGATACCATTACAAAAACATAAACGGTATCTGCCCCATTAAGTTTTGCAAATATACATGAACCTGATACAAAGTAATGTATTTGCCTAAACCATCCATACAATCACAATGCTGTAAAAACAGACAGACCAGTTTACAAATGGTATCTATCAAAACCACCTCATTCTGGGAAAAAACACCCCCTTTAATCCTCTAAAAAAAACCCAAAATCAAACACCACCCCACCCCCCCCAAACTTCTCCCCCTTTTTAATTTGAGCAAGACAAACAAACCAAGAGTCACAGATACCTATTCCCATCAAGAAACAGTAGGATCAACGGCAATTGCTGTAAAAATTTTAGCCTGCTGAATTTCAGTCTCACAATTTTGCTTTGTTTTCTATTTTACTATTGCCCCTTGGATTTAAACAGCAGAGAAATTTGGTTCATAGTAGTTTCTTATTTCTCACGTGTTTCATATCACAACAAATTCCATTTTTATGTGCCTACATCAGTGAAACAAGAGACAGCTGGTTTGATTATAAGAACAAGAGACTGCAAAACACTGGGAAGGGCACAAAAGACCATGCAGCATTTACTTCTGACAAAAAGAATGACTTAATGTCCCTATGCCATCCTCCTCAAAAGTTTCTTTCTACTGAGTACATTAATGTGCGTCACTGACAAGGCAGCAGTTGTCAGCCCTCTTGGTTGTTATATTGCTGTAGAAAGCACCTAGCGCAGCTTCACCCAGAACTGACACCCAGAGCTGAACTCTGAGAACACTCTGTATGAGTTGTCAGCAGATAGATGATTGAGACCTACCTGCTTTGCTGCAACACCCTCCCTTTAGGCTGGGTAAGCCACTTCTAGTGATTCAATACAAATATACGAGATTATTTTTTTATTTTTCTCTTTCACTGAAAGACATTTTCATTACTTTTAAAAAAAAAAATTTTTTTTTTTGAAGAATGATTCAATGACTCAGAAAAGATGCCTGAAGATCGCTCAAACTATTTATTGTGATTATTTCTTACAGCATTTGTTACACAAAATTTCAGCTTTGTTTACTGAAACTGCATCTCCACAAGTGCTTGTATGACCCCATTTCTTCYACTGGGTCCTAAAAGAAATTTGACATCACTATCATCTTCCTCTTTGGGAAACTGAGGAAAAGACAGATACCAAGCGACCTGCTACAATTACATCAGAAAATTATGGCACTGTCTGCAATAAAAACTGAATTTAACAAATTCCAAACCAGTGTCTTCAATACCAAGTCAGCCTCCCTCATCCTCTGTTTTTATTTCCTAGCTCAATGACCCAAATTAAACAAGCAAGAAGTGATCTCAAACCACGTCCTGAAACTTTGATTTACACATGGGTAGGCAGGCCAAAACCACCATAGGTGGAGACAGTGCATCTACGGAGTATAATTAGGGTATTTTAAAACTACAGAACAGACCATTGTTATRAATTCAAACCTAATTTAAGTAGAAGGCAATGATAAAATAGCAGTAGAAAACTTTAGAAATGCCTAATACCTAAAGAAAAGATTCTTTAATGAAAGAAGTAAATTCAAGAATGAGAAGAAATGAACTTCAACTACAATTAAAACTTGCCAGCTCAGCCTCTCCTTCTTTCTTCAGTTTTAGGACAACATAGTTTACTTTTTATGTATTATTTTGTTTGCTATTGCTATAGTCACTGATCTCAGATTGAGCATTTCAGAGCTTGTAAAATTATTTTTTCTTACTGTTTTCATTGAGCTAACTGCATTTTATATGTGCATACAGAAACATATCAGTACCACAATTAACAGAACTATAATCTCCCTCTAGCAGACTACCTTAAACATTTTGAGACATTCAAAGTAACTCTACAGACATCATGGGATTATGTGCGTATCGCCCATAGGGGCACTGCTTAATCAGGATGCGTGCACTGACATACACTGCTGCTAAACACAATACTTCAGCCTCTAGATTATCCTGCTCTAAGGGCTCACATAAGAAGCAGACTCATTTCTCACAGAAAGGTGACTTTTTCCAAGCAACCCCTGCTGGTGACATCGATGAGATCTAGAGGTTGCCCTCTGAAGCAGAAGGGAGAAATTGGCTCAACTGATAGGCATTAAATGGACCACTTGGCTGCAACAAAGAAATTCACAGCCAAGTGGAAAAAATGTCAAGAAGAGTTAAACTTTTCTGATGTGTTGAAAACAATTGKTTTTTAAACTCTGAGTAATTATTATTTCCTTTTAAAACAAAACAAACAGCACTTAGAGGAGAAGGAATTGTTATACTGTGTTCCCATGCGCATAACTCCTACAATCCAAGTCTACGTTCCTAGATGTAAACACAGTCCTCATCCCAATAAATTACCCAAATCAGACTACTGAGATATCACCCTAATGCCTTGAAAACAACTCAATGCCAGAACGGAGTGGGGTCCACCCCCTCCAAACTTCTAGGGTAAAATCCAATGGCATTCCAGTCCTTACTCCCTCTCATAGTGCACCAAGACAGCTGAGCAAGAAAGCTTCAACAGTAAAGAACATCAGCAGTATACAAATATTTTTTAAAATCAAATACAGGGCACACATTACAACACAGGCTTGTCAACGAGAAATGAGCTGTAAGCTATAGAGGGAAAGAAGAGTAGATGATAGCAACTGATAATTTATGAAGACAGCTCCTAGTAAGCTTATCATCCATAATCAACTTTAATAAAGTTTCCTTAGTAAGTTTTAAGTTTTTTCAGTACTCCCCAGCACTCTGTCTTGCAAAATAAATACACCTCTCTTCTTGCAAAATTCACCTGTTGGCACTCAGAAAACACAGCACCTTCTACCAATTTAGAGGTCTATCAACCACACAGCACAGCAGGTAGACAACTGAATCTTGCTGCTTTTTTCCTCATTCCTCCTGACAGAGGAATAATTTACAAGTAACTAGAGTATTGCTTTGCTCTGATGTCCAATAAACTCCAAATGGTAATGGTCCCATTTCAAGCATTATTCAAAAGGATGCTATAAGCACAAGAACTCACAGGTTGGAGGGGAGTGACAAATGAAAGTCCTTTACATTCATCACTATAGTCCCTTCTTCTGTTTGCTGCTTAAATGTGGGAAAACACAAAGCTGTTCCCTGGGAGCAGGTCTGGAAGAATACATGTGATCATTTGAACCTACCTGATGCTCAATTAAAGAAAAAGTTAGAGAAACTCCATTAAAGCAAGTTTTACTACACTGATGTAAAGCAAGTCTTGGCTCAATTCAACAGCACAAAGCTTTAGAATAACAGATGAGCCTGGTCAAGTTATGATCAACAAAATTTCTTCTGGTAGCTCACAGTTGGAGAACTTGAATTTGAGAGTAGAAAAGTATATCTGCATTTTATTAAGGCACTGGCACTATGGAAGTTTTTACACGTCACTGCAGCATGAAGTGATGTGTAAGACAAAGGTGGATGATGAGAGCCACTAGATCTGTAAAGTGAAAAGCTTAGTGGTAATACCTAATTAAACATGTACAAGACAGGATTTTCCAGTCCATCAGTGAAGGACAAGACCAACTCAGCATGCTACTGCTGATATGTGGCCACACAAATGGTCCTACAGCAATTCTGCTGCAGGGGGCGGGGATATATACACACACACACACACACACACACAGAGGCAGTTTTGTCCCTTCACAGCTCCACAACAGGCTGAAATACGTTTAAGCCCCATCTTTGACATTACTGTACATATTCTAGCCCTAAGATTTTACATATTGTTATTTGACATAATTCCTAAGAGGAAAAAACCCTCAAGAAAATATTTACTACGCTTATGAAAGTTTATGTAAACTCTGTTAATTTATAAACTTCCACTATTTGTTAACACCAAAACACCCAATGGTGTTTGCTGCTTTGCTTTTCAGCAAGGATACTGTTTCCATTGCCTGCTCATAACTGCATTAAACTATAAAACATCTGGCAAGAGTAAAGCAAGAAGATAGGTCTGAAATTCAAGCAACTAGAGGTTTAAATAGAGGAAAATATGCAGAGATGGGAGGATTTTCCCTACACTATCGTCTTTTCTTATTACATAGTTATTGTTTCCTCCCTGCCTCAGCCTATTTGATTAATATTGACCAGGTGCTTGCTCCATCTTTGCTTCTTCAACACGTCTTGGGCTATGGCCTGAATTCCACCAAGTCCAGAGAACTGCTCCCATTTAACACAGCCACCCAAGCAGCACTCGGCCCTGTTCCTCGGTGGCTGGCAGACCTAGTATCAACGGGAACCATTTTTTTTTTTTTCCCCAGGGCGACAGCAGGGGTTGCAGTCCAAGTTATGTGGCCTGAATTAGTTCTGGAGTCTTGTCCTTACCAACTGTGCTACAGAATCACTGCATATCCTAGAGATAAACAAACCTGCTATTTCTAAGCTACCTTTCCCCACAGTTTGCAAGGTTAAATTCATTTTGGAAACTGTTTTTAATCCTTACTAAAAGGCACTATGTGAAAACTTTAAAAAAAAAAAAAAAATCATTGTCCAGCTGCTACTCTTGTAATACTTACCTACGTCTATTACACAGTAAATATCATCAGCAATGCTTGATTAACAACATCTTCACCCGAGTACATGACACAAAGCTTGTTAACACTATTTAAATGTAATACTCACTTTAYAAATGTGTTTTCTAAATAGAAACAAGATAATTTTCCCCTGCYTGCCCCCTCTAAATAGGGCAGATGTGGATCTTTTCAGTAAGTAGCAATCCTTATATCCACAGTTCATCTAAAACATATGAAATTATGGTTCTGCATGCAAAGCTTAGGAATTACATGCATGAATCTGTACAAGCTATATATTAAAGTATTTGAAGATGAATTTCAATATTGATTTCCACAGTATACTTATTTTGGCTCTCTGCTTTATGTGGATTTGGCAGACGTGAAGCCTGTATGACTACTTTACATTTTTTTTTATGAAACTTCAGTAGAAGATTTTTAGCATGTAAAAACAAAAAAGTCCCCCCCCCCGCCTCCCACAAAACACCCTGTGTAAGTGAACCCAAACCCGCTTAAATATTATGTATACATGAAACAGCAAGTACAGGTTTCTGAAACAGAAATTAAAGCCCTCCTTAAAAAAAAAAAA
>JAYKAV010000778.1:2634612-2645502 GCA_035582835.1 Phoebastria nigripes
GGGTTTTGTTTGTTCGGGTTTTGTTTGTTCGGGTTTTTTTTTTTGTCTCACAAATGACTATAAACAGAAAAATGGTGATCACCTGTGAATACGTTGTTACTTAGCTGATGTCTTCTCAGAAATTTATTACTTGGCACAGAAATCCTCTTTATGTCATAACTGGTTTAACTTGCAATTATTTAAAGAAGACCTTTCTGTGAGCCCATTTCCTAAGCTGTTCAAGTAGATCATTTTATTGAAGTTAACTTCATATTGCAAAATCAAGAAGGGATAGATTTTCATGACTACCTTCCTATATTCAGATACCTGTTTTAAAGACAGCTATCTTTCACCACTGTTTCCCTCAGTCACAAGTCTTGCTGATGAACTACCGTGACTTGGTATCTCAGACTCCTCTTGCATTTGAGATCAGCTCTCAATCGTAGGGTTTTGGTGTTGCAATTCAACTGTGTCCTAGTTCTTTTTCCCTCTTATTTTGAAATGGGTTATTAGGCCTGTCTCTCAGACAACAAGATAAATAATAGCTGTTGAGTTTATTGTATTTGAAGGTCATTTTTCACTCCACCTTCAGCAATGGCTATTCACAAGCTGACCAACATCTGTTGTGTAGAAACCATAAATTCTTTATAGGAAAATAATTGAATCACTAGACAGAGGAACACCAATATGAAATACATTGCCATTAATTCCCTTCCCTGCTTCCAAAGTTCACAATCTGCTGGGAGAGGTTTGTTAGAATGATGTATGTATTTAATTTAATCCAAACGGGAAAAACAACAGGTTCCAAAATGTTAAGCATACCATGGCCGTTATTACCACGTATTAGCTGTGATCCACAATATGACCCCACATTTCCCTGATAATATAGGGATTTCTATTTCTCCACAGTTTTTTATTTTTCCTCATCCATCTTAATTCACACATAGCTGCATATATCTTCATTATACAACAGAAAGAATAGAACACCTCGTTCTCTGTCCTCCTGGCAGTCCTTATAATGACTGCTTTTAGACAGGCAAAAACTGGAGATCAATGTAGAAAACAAGGTTCCATCACTGCTGTAAAACTTTACCCCTCAAGTCCCTGAGTTGCTTTTATCTCTTGAGCTGCTGGATAGGATGTGTGACAGGAAATTTAAGAACTATGTTGGCATCCTTTTATAACTAAATAAGCTGGGCAGGTAAAATCCATTAAGCTCCCAAGCACACTATACAAGCAATGACATCCAAAGACTCCTCTTGCTATGGATAACCATTCCAACTTTCACATAGCAAGTACCTAAAAATGAGCCACATTGCAATCATTAGTTCCATGACTTTTTCACAACTGCTTGGTTCCAACTGGTACCCATCCTCATCAGTAATGAAGTGCATTTGATTTCTGCTTTGGATTAGCCAGGGGTCAGTTTCAAGACATCACTTCTTATCACGTTTTGCTCCGTGGAGTAAAGCACCTAGAAGTCACTACATAAACATAGCGATACAATCACGTCTCGTTATTCATTTTCAGGAGTTAAACTCAGAACTCTAGGAATCTCACTGCAGGACACAGACATTTTTTATGTCATTTTTGCCCCAGCAGTGATCAAATGTTYGTTATCCAATATAATTCCACTGATCCTTTTCACTCCCTGCATTCTAGATGGGAGCTCACCCTATTTTAAGTACCATCCTCAGTCTTCATTTCTAGAAAAAAGAGACATTGCATTTGGTAAAATTAATGTATTTGATATGCAATCAAACAATATATTCTTACAAAATTGCACTGCTAAGGGCAATACACTCATTTCACAATGCATGACCAGTTATTGCTATGCAGCTGAAGCACAGAATACATCAAGAAAATGAAAAGCAAATGCAATTCCAGTGGTATCCAATACACTTACTCCCATCCTACAATTCACACAGCTGTTGACAAAAATAAGATAGATACAACAACAATCTAACCAGAGAATAAACTAAATAATCATAGTACATTCCCAGTTAAGTCCTCAAAAGCCTCTTACATAGTTTTTAGGACTCAGATCTGGTCCAGCAGATGCAACTGGGTTGCGAGACATGTTTGAAAATGAAAATTACAATACTGTGCAAGTTGTACTATAGAAATCCAATAAAGAACTTGTGAGAGCCTGACCAGTAACAGAAAAAGATAAAAGAAAACCAACACACACTCAGTACCTAGTCTTATCTCCTGTCAATCCAGGATTGCAGGTGYGATGCTGGTGACCATTTTCATAGAATCATATTCCACTGTGAACATACCAAATGGGTCAATTCTCATTATCTCCAAGAGATGCAGAGATACTCAAATTGGCTTGGGAAGGCTCTTTGCCAAGAGGTAGGGCATTATAACCCCAGTATAGTTTATTGGTTGGGAGCTAGCTTGGTTCAGTGCTAGCCTTGCTATTTCTGTATAGTACTGACCTGTTGCATGTGAATATTCTACAAATACTGTAACAACTTCATGCAAGTCCCCCAGTGCCATCGTTTGGATCTYATCAAGGCTGCCCACATTCCAACAGAATAAAGAAAAGGCAGGTAACTGCAACTTGTTGTTCAGGACTGGAATATATGTTCCATTATGAAAAGGAAATCATTATCACACTAGCTGTCCACAAGCTTCAATTTTCTTTTTTCTGGTTTCTAGAACTGCCCTGCACACTTACATTAATCCATCTAACAAAGTTTCAAGCCTATTTACAATAGGTACATGTAGCTATCTTCTATTTACTTCTAGTGTCTGCCTCCTAAGGTCCAGTTTGTCTTCTGACTGCACTGTAACTGTGAACACCTCATCACAAAATGAACTATAAAATACAACCTGCAAATACTCTTATTTAGAGGAAGATAAAGAAATACTCCATTTTCTCTTCCATCTTCTTGGATGACATATTCTTTTCCTTGGACTACAAGCTATATCTTAAAGACCACCCTTCATCAGGTTATGTGAAAATTTTTTTTGTGGACTGCTACATACTGAAAATTTATTTCTGCAAAATAGATACTACTTTTCCTTTATGAAATAGGGAGAGAGTACTGCACTTAGGTTTGGGKTTTTTTTTTCTCCCCTCCCCCAAACACAGTACGCTTTAGCCAAGTTACACTTGGCTAGCTTTGGTAAGGTTTGATCACAAACATATTAGAGGAAGACATTTATTTATATGCACAGGTGCACACAAAACACCATTTAACTTTTTTGAAAGCACATAAATGGATTGACAGCTTATATCAAACTTACCTCCATATTAAAAAAAAATTGCAACAGTCTGTTCTAAAAAGGAATATTTGTGGAAACAAGTTAAGTTCCAACAAGAAGTTTGTAGCTAGTTTTACTAGTGATGTACCATTTCGAGATGGGATGGGTAAGGTATAGTAGTAAACTATCAGAAGATAGAACTATCTGCTCCTACTATGCCAATAAGCACAGTTCAAGAGTCCATTGGTTACCATTAGGTTATCTGTGCCTTTTTTGTTATCCATAAACTTGAGATATGCATTACATTTTTGCTTTTCCACTCCTAAGAGTGTAATAATAGAGTTGGACTGAAAATAACAACATGAAAAGCTGATATACGAAATTTCATGTCAAGTTTTCATTTAAAGCATATGCTTGAGTTCCACAGTTAAACAGAAAATCCAAACACTATTCAATAAATTTTTTTTTTTAAACATGCAAGGAAAAACCTTAAATTTCAGGGTTTTTTTTCCCCTTTCCGAACCTTCCTTTCCCTCCAAGTCTAACTCAGATTTTGCAACTTTTGTGGTGAGCCTGAGAAAAAATTAAAACAAAAAAAGTAATAGAATGTAAGTAAAGAAAGCAAAATCAAGGTGTCTAAGATAACAGCAGCATAGAGAGGATTTGGCTCAGGATATAATTGTTCCTTTAAATAGCAGTTCTTCTCTTTTGGTTCTTTTAAGACTCATTCAGAGTAGCCCTGACAATACCACCCTCTGCTCTACATAGTTGTAAACAGTACCAAATCTCTCTCCCTCCTCMCCCACYCCCCTTTGTCCCCCCCCTTAGCAAGACAAGGAACCACCCACCAACAGATTGTTCATGATTTTGAAGGTTGGGTTATTCCAAGTTTAGATTGGACTTTCTGGAACTCTGTTAAAATAAGTTTCCAAACTGCTGGCATGCTGCTGCAAAACTACTTCTACACAGAGAAGACCAGGCAGAAGCAGGTCCAAACTCAGGGTCTTACCAACTTAAAAAAAAAAAAAAAATTATGCAAGTCCATACCAAGCTTACTGTTCCCTGCCAGCATTTGACCCAGTTAGTGAAGTTCCTAACATAAAATTTGTATACTACTACAGGTTTCTTCACAAGACTTCCTTCTCACCCCAACTCTAGCGTTACTACATAGAGATTTGATGGGGTGGGGCTTGAGGGATTTTCCATCTTTCATTTGAATTAACTGCAGATATGAATTAACACCAGATCTCCTCTAGCTTTGTTTGAAGTACTGCTTTAGTTTTGCATGCTTTGTAATTCCTGATAATTATAGAGACCATATATGCACAAAGTTAAAGGCAAAATTACAAAGATGAAGCAATGCAAAATGAATGAGAACTGGAGAAACCAGATATCTTTAGAGAAACTTCATCCTGCAATACATTTAGCTTGCTACTCTAATGAAAATGGTAGGCTACTCATACAGCTTTCCATTCATCTACAACAGCAGCAGATTTTCTGTCTGACAAACAGCAAGTCTTCATGAAAAAAAAATTCAGAAATAAAAATCAGAGATGGGCCCCATGACAGATGCAGACTTTTTAAGATCTTACCGCATAAAGAACAGTGGTAAAACACATGCGACTACGAGTTACTTTTGCAGAAGTCTCACTTTTTCAAAATTAAGGAGATGAACTTTAAGCACTGTCTTAATATATATGTTCCTCCAATGGTAACTGAAGAATGTGCCTGCCTCAAATTTGCAAYGTGGAATTTTATTAACATGAAGCAAAGAAACTCCACAATATCTGTGCTCAATTTAAACAGTCAAAGAATGTATTTTGTGTGCAAATCAAACATTGACAGACAAATGATTCGTAGTGAATATACGTAACAATGGATGAAAAAAGTTATAGACAGCATTTGACACTTACAAAAAGTAAAATCCTGTATCTGAAAACTTGGCCCTTTTTCTGGCAGGTACTATCATATTCCAGGTGTCAGAAATATACAAACAGAATACTTTAACCATGAAAAGCCTGAGTGAAGTGTTATTTATGATCCACTTACCATACGTATGCCAGCAAATCTTTCTCCTTTAATATTAAAAGAATATATTTCTGGGAAGACCAGTCAAAATATATGAAGAGTCATTCTTTACTTACAGCTTCAGAAGTGTGAAAGTTGGGAGGAAAAAAGAATTTGAAGGAGTTAGAAGAATGTGCTATCACAGTTGAACAGCAAAGCCTTAAGCATAACCTTAAGGTTTCATTTCAAGAGGACTGTGTTTGTTTAACTTGCTGTACTGGAAAACGAAGGGAAGACAACTCACGGGGCTTAATGGCTGCAGCTGGACTGCTTGAAATCATAGAAAACATCAGTAAACCTCAAAAGTGTCTGTACAGCTCCTATATTTTAAAAAACAACCCACAATAACTGACAGTAAACAGCAGGTTTTAAGGTGAACATCATTGTAAATCATGAAGGAAAAAGCATAGGAAGGATGACCAGTTGATTATATGTAATAGGCTTCTTTCTAATGAATCTGGTAATCCATAATATGGGATTAGACAAGAAAGTAAGGCCCATCTTAAAAAGTTAATAAGCAATGTAAACATATTGGGCCATATTTTACTGATTAGAATGACTACAGGAATGCAAGTGATTTTTCTTTTAATGAACTTGCACAAATTCTTTAGATCCAGATTACCGTACTTTCTAAAATGAGCTTTATTGCCTGGAGGGACTTTGATACACATCAGCTGCATCAGGTCTTGTGAAACACTTCTGGGTTGCGTTGTATGAAAAAGCAAAGCACCTGAAACATTGACTGCCAGAATCCCAGAGATACCTGATGGGGRTTTTGGCTCAGTAAGTACACTGACTGACTGAGGACACAACAAGGTTAGCAGGCCATCTGGCAGTCCCTGAAAATACTCAAAGGAGACAAGATATCAAGCCTTTTATGCTGTGGAGGGGGGCGGAAATAGAAAAAAGAAATATTTACAAAAATTAAACCACGATAGGCTCAGAAATAGTATTTACCTCATGCCTAATGGAACTAATGAATAAATGGTATCCCATGGATTAAATGCTGAAAAGATGTAACAAAAATCTAAAGATGCTTTGGGCAAATACAGCTGAAAGATGAAATAAGCTGTCTAGCCAGAGGAGATTTTGACAAAAAAAGCACTGAAAGAGTATTGGAGACCACTGAAGATACTGAAAATGCTCTGGGCTAAACTGTTCCATGCTTGCGGGGATGAACACAGCACAACTACCACTCCCTTCATATGAGTAGCCAGTACATAAATCAGTGACATCTTTCCTTCCCGGGGAATTTATCCAGTTGAAAGGCAGCCAGCACAAGGAAAGAATAGCTTCCATATGAATACTGGGCCTTCCTCTGCTCAATTCTGAAGGGGTTCAAAGGCACAGCATTTCAGACCCCACAGTGCCCCACATAACCACTAAAGAAATTTGCTGTGCCAGAAGGAAAAATCAGATAACATTATTTTGGCCTGTGCCTACAGTGACATAATACAATCATTGAAAAAGGTACCATTTCATCCGTTGTGTTTTCTCCTTGACAATACTGCAACTGTTTTACAATCACTTATTTTGATTTTCTGGAGACCTAATCTGGCACACCTGGCCCAGCCTCAAAACACAGTGCTTGTTCATTGAGAAGGCAAAAATCTCTGGAGAGCTCTGAAAAATATCTGTGCGCTCTATATAATTAATCTTTTGAACAATATATTCTCTTTGATGTAGTATTACTGTCTCAGTAAGTTTCAAGTAAAAAAAATTACAGTGTTTAAAAGACTGAGACTGATGCTGTAACTGTCCTGTACCATGAGTTTCTGGTCATTTTCCTCTGAAAACAAAAGAACCAAAAATTTGTCTTTTTCATTCTGCATCTTGTATTTACCCAGAAACATTATTATAATGGACAATTAATAACTTTTTAAAATATGAAAAATAAAAATATTTATTTCAAAGTTGTGTTTGATGTTAACTTTTTTCTAAAATTTCATTCAAATTTAACTATTTAATCAGAGGAATTTTTTTGGTATTTATATGAATTCCTTTTGGATTAAGAGTTACATATTTCTAAATAAAACAAGCTATATGTGAAGATGGACCATTATCATTAAACGTACTAAGGAATTAAAGCATGTTGTGAATTAGGGTTAGAACTACCTAAAGCAGATACCTAAATTATCCTTCTTTTCCAGGACTTCAAATTAGATTAAATAAATCTACAATTTTTCTTGCAGGTTTTTTTTGTTTCACAACACATTTTGTTCATGTTTTAAGGATTTTCACCAACTAATGGAATAATGAAGCCCCCAAACCTACGTGAGCAGATTTTCAAGCAACGAGCCACAACACTAAATCATATATAGGTCAACTCACTACAGCACCAAGCATTTTGTCACTCATCCTGCACAGTACTTCAGTACATTGTGCTCAACTTTGAATTTAATACAATTTCTTACCTGTTCTATCAGGATCATTCACGTTCCAGAGAACTGACAGCAGCCTGTAGAACTACAGATTCGCAACATTCACATTTAATTCTGCTAAATGCTACTTGTGCTCTAGAGAGCTTGAAGACCTGATCTTGTACATAACAGTGAAGCTACATGTCTACAACAGTAGCTACAGCAAATACCTTTGTTGAAACCATTTGGATTAAGATTTGTTTTGGTCACATTGATTTACTGATGAACCCTTGTTTCAATGCAAAGCAACCCTAGTGCCTATAAATATGTTTGATTGTGACTCCCTTCAAATAATTTATCACTCAATCATCTGGCTGTAGAGGTAGGAGGCAGATGCCTCTCATCTCTAAGGTAGGCACCCCTTAAACACATGCTAGATGCAACAGCAACCCACTTCTGCCTACCATCTGCCAGGATAATGCACATGAAGGTTAGAAGCCTGCTCCCTGCTGATCAGTTCTCTCCATTTTGTGACACCTATTGTGCAGATAGAAGAGGCATAAAAACCCAAAGCAGATCATAGTTTTTACCTGAGTGCACACATACAAGACACAGGAAAAACTGGTATGTAGCCTTGAGTATGGGTGCATGTGTTTCTGAAGCTACTTTTGACAACAAGCTAACATGTAACAGGTGCATCAGCATAAATCGAGAACTGATTTATTATGGACAACAAATGGTCCTTCCACAACAACATTCTCAATTTATCATATTATAATTGAAGTGTGGCCTCTCTATAGCCAACCAATATGCCAAGCCAGATGGCATATACTTGTCGGAGCTCCATACGTCAGAAATCCACAGCTCAACCTTTGAAGCTAACCAGATTGCTCTTAAACGTACCAGATCTAAAGAAAGAGCATGCATGCTTTTACAAACCTGGAGAACACATATGAACTGAAGTTAAAATCAGCTAGGCTTAACCAGGCATGCAATACATCCTTGTGATTTACTGGCAGTGAGAAATTACTAGATTTTAAAAACTGTTCTTGCACTCACTTGAACTTTCTATTGTTGGACCCATCTTAGTTTAACATTCATTCAGTCTATTTGCTCCTGCACAGTTACGTGTTTGCCATAGTATCATGCATTTTCCTCTCATTGAATGGATGTCAAAAATACAGAGCTATAAATAAAAGTCACAATATTTAAAAACAGACAGATATGCCTAACTCCAGGCAGCATTGCAATTTCCCCCCCCCCCAAGGTTTTGAATCATTGTCCATCTGTACTTTAAACCGCAGCTCTATTTTCAGCCACTCCATCACTCCTCCACATGGGAGAAATGAGAAGTGTCAAGAGCCACTGAACACAGAATTTCCACAGTTGATCAGCACATCACTACTCAAAACAGATGTCCTTGTAATCATGGTGCACTGGGAAAACATCGGTACATTCAATAGCTTCTATCTCTTACTCTTTTATGCTGTTCTCATGTTAGACATAGCTCTTAAATATCTACAGTTTGGGAGTTTGATTTCTTACAAGAAATGTATCAGGTAAACCACAACATTTCCAAGGAAAACTGAACCTTAACTGGGTTTATGCTGTCGAAGAGTTAGACAACCTCGTAATTTATAAAAACAAGTCAGATTATGATAATTAGGATGCAGGAACTAGAAAAGACTCCTGAAAAAAACCACACAGATCATATCTACTCTAAGACTTCCAAAGACACCAGGCTACTATATTTTTTCCTATCACTTCATTCTTCACTACTTCTATAATAATAATATCATATATCTACCTTTCATACTATTAGAAGCAAGAACATTTCCTTTTCAGTGTGTATCTAGAACATAAGAAATNAATTCCAATATACTAAAGGGGGCGGGGGGGGAAGTCTGACTTCAACTCCAATCACTCGAGAGAGAGAGAGGTCTTCAGGGTGATTTAGTCCCAGATAAAATTCCAATTACATTTAAGGGGGAAATAGCGAAAACAAATATTAAGAGTCTTCAAATGAAGAAGCGACGTGACTGACAAATATCTCCTATTGACATCTACCAAAAACTTCCTTTCCAATCACTGCTATGTATCTTTCAAGACATACTAGCGAAGAAATTCTTATAAAATTATTGAAGAATGCTATTAGATGCCTATGAATTCCAACAACTATTTAACTCAGCTATGACAGAAAGCAGAATAACCTGCCTATACTGTAGGCAACTAAATTAGCCTACAGATATTTCATAATGCAACTTGAAAATCCGTTAAATCTCTAACCAACCAAAAGTTCAGTATTTAACATGGAAAAACTTTCAGGAAGAGTTAAACCATCATTTCACAGYATGTGACATCTTCACATACCAAGCCCCTTGAGAGGCTCTGAAAGAAAAGTCAAATTACTAGCTGCTGAGACACTACTGCTTCACTGTCAGCTTCATGTCTGGTGACACAAACCTTCCCCTATGCTATGTCACAAACCAACCGGCGCTCAAGACACCATTATTTTTCACAAGATAGTCCTSCACACATCTCCACCCCCTTCATTCAGCCATTTCCCTGAAAGAGAAAAAAAAGAATTAGAGTAAGTGAAAAAGCATCTCCAAACAATCTTGAATCCCTTCAGCGCTGCAGACACTACCCAACTGGTTTCAGTTCAGGTTAAAAAAAGAAAAAAACAACCAAACACAAAAACCCCCAGAGACCATGAAAGTGATACCAAATGCAGGATGGTCTCTGATCCATAGATCAATAGCAGCTGCACAATTCAGAACATGCCTGAGGGGCTGATGACCAGCTTTTCCTCTACTTCCACAGGGTGACACCTGCCGAATTGGCCATCTCTGGCATTCTATTCCCCTCCAGCAGCTCCTGCAGGAGCATATGCTATGAGCTCATTCTGTGTGTACTGGTCATAAAAAAAACCAGATGTTTCAAAAAGTAGAAGGAATGATTTAGAAAGAACGTATTTAAGCAAGGACAGTGTTTGAGGCAGTGAGCACTAAGCAGATACCAAAACATTGTTTTAGTCTCAGCTGGTGAAAGGAGGAGGTGTGACATTTAATCATGCTGCAGGGTTAGCACTATACACAGCAGCTGGCTGATACATCCTGTAGAAGGACAGCCTGCCAGTACTTCGCTTGAAGACTCCCTTTTGCTCTAATATCAGTCACAGAAAGCAAACACCAGCTGAGTATGTTTCTATTTTGTGCTCTGCTCTGTGCACTGGTGACAGTACTGACATGTCATGGGTTTTTTTTTT
>JAYKAV010000778.1:2645527-2669349 GCA_035582835.1 Phoebastria nigripes
TTTTTTTTTTTTTTTTTTTTTAGATGAGCAGTCGATGGGAATATCATTAGTAGCCTCACAGCTCAGTGGAGGGAGAACCACCAGGATTTTAGGAAACAAGACACAGGGCAGTATCCTAAGCAATTACTCTAGGTCACAATTCACAAGTTACGACAGTCAGATGACACAATGCAGTACCAAACGAAGGACGATCAACAACTGCAAGTGAACCGGGTTAGACACTTCAGTGGCCACAGGCTGCAGCAGGGATGCCACTAATTAGACATGGAAGGAAAGGATGCACTGCTCACTGTTTTGAAAATATGCCAGAATATAACATACTATTTGGCTGCCAGATGGAGGTTGGTATTTCTTCTAGCCACAGCAACAATGTATTCATTTAGAATTTAAGTATAATGCTGCTTATAATGTTTAAAATATCAGAATAAAATTTCCATATCCTCTTATCCTAGTAAGCAGCAAAAAGGCTCTTGACTGACAGATTTGGCCCAGCCTTCTAACCTTCAGCAACAGTGAAAGCTCTACAGTGTTGAAAAAAGAAAACATGCTGATTTGGTAACAGACAACAGTTGCACACACTGTCCCAGCTCCACCCAGAGGAATTTAGAGAAGCTCTGCTTTTATTTGACCAAAATAAACCAGAGGGACCAACACTGCACTTCATGTATTTTGTAGTATCATCTCAATCTCTTTTAAAGCTCTCAACCTCTGTGTGTCTCAAGAATCCCACAGGCTGATGATACTGTGCATTCACCCAACATTTACTGTTTTATGATAGAATGGAAAGAATCTGGCTGGTCTGCATAGTTTCTTGATAATATTCACAAGAGATCAGATCTAACACCATATTTCACCTGTTCTTTAGGATTCAGTTTATTCTATAGTAAACCCCAGTAATATAACAAGAACCTCAAAATTATCCATAATTTCCCTTTCAAAATTTAAAAGCTAAAATTTTCAATTCAGATATGATTAGAAATTAATAAGTTTATATGAAAAAATTTGCAGATATTAACACTACCTCAAATACTGTAGAAACATGGAAAAATAAAGCGGAAAAGAAAAAGAAAACAACTTCCAGTCATCACTGATAAAAGGCAAGTGTCCTTGCCTGCTGTTTGTATGCCTCTCCAAACTGTTTCCCACCTCCTTCACTGGAAAAAATTTTGCAGAAAAATAACCATTTCTATTGTATTTTTCAGAAGATAACAGAATAATATTTCTTTCGCAGTATTTCAAGCAACGTCAGCAGTGACCACCACTAGTAGAAACATCTGAAATCACAATAAGGACAAATTCTTCTTCACTTCTGTTGTTTAGGAGACCTCAAACAGTTGAGATTAAATGGATACCAACTAAACTGCAACTAGAAATTCATAGAAGTGGATTTACCAATTTGTTCTCAACACCGTTTGCCAGATTTCCTTCTCTTTGGCACACTGTGCAAACATGATTTAAACAGGATCCAGGTTCTGCATGACATATTAGACATCCACTCTGTTACCTTTCCATTGTTTACTAAATAGAAAGAGCACTGCAGCTCAAATGATCAGTTTACCAGGGGGAGTTGTGTGTCTGTGTGTTTTGGATTGTTGGGGGTTGTTGTTTTTTTTTTGTTTTGKTTTGGTTTTTTGTTTGTTTGTTTGTTTTTTGTTTTGTTTGTTTTTTGTTTGTTTGGGGAGAGTGGGAGTCATGGTGGTGTTTTGGTGGAGGCACATTGGGATTATTTTTGTTTAAATCTAGTCACTACAGATCCTAGCTGAGCAAAAAAAATTAGTGATAACTCAGACTGAGTTGGTGACATACTGAAGAGCATTAAGGAAATGATCAAGCTATTTCCAAGAAGCATTTGTACAAGTTCATCAGATGTCCTGAGCCCACACTGCTTGCTGAAAGAATACATGTATCTTTATCAGTAGTTACTGAAAGTACTTAAAATATTCACACACACACMCCCCCAAAAAATCAGCTTTGTTAATAATTATTGGTATTCATAAGAGACATTTGCTTGTCCGTCTAATAAGCATTTCATTCTTATAATTACCTGAAGAAAAAAGAAAAAAGAAAAAAAGAAAAAAAGGAAACAAAATTCTCCTCTGCACACAACATTTTAGTGCAAGTTCCAAAACCTACTGAATTTAGGATAAACTTTACTGATACGCATCACCTCGGTCAGTCACCTCTCATGTAATTGAGCCCCAGCCTTCTTCAGCACCGTGTATGACATAAAGTGAAAAAGACCTCAACATTTTTCATATCCAGCCAGACATGTAGACTACTGACATAATATTCAACTAAAAAGAAACTATATAAACTGTTAAATTTGTAGCCACACAAGAAGTGATTAATTATTTAATTTCAGTAAAGTATTAATACTTATAAGTCTACCTTCTAAAGAAGACTRTAAGGATATGGTAAGATCATGACTCCATTGGTTATGAACCCAATTAAAATAATTTTTACCAAAACCAACACTAAGCACCTCTTTAATGGCTAAGCCTCCCAATACTAAATATCAAATTRGATCTTCAGAATTTTAGAAGAAGTGTTTGAACTACCTGAACTCTTTTTCTAGACACCTGCCAGTGGCACAGTTTTAACTGGACCCAGAACAGTTGTTTCTACATCCTAATGTAGGATTAATTATTTGTCTTACAGCAGCTAAAAATGAAAAACCTACAGCCTGTTATGACAAATTTTGTATCATTCTTTATATGTCCATAGCACCTCATTTCTGAACCACCGCTTAGGATTCTTGACATATACATCTTTATTACCTGATTTTATACTTAGAAACCTTCACAGAGAAGACCGATTATTCTGAAAGGTTACAACTGTTTGAAGAAAGCTAATAAACTGAGGTTCTCCTACCCAAAGTATTACTTTAGCACCCCTACATCTTTTTAAATTTTTAGACTTTGCAAGATTTAATGTAACTATTTTAAAGACGTATCATTTCCTGATTATTTTTTAAAAATATTTTAACTATTTCATGCACTATTATCTTTATTCTTGCCATCTGCTGACACAATCCATAAAGCTAATGTAATTCCACATTCTGTTTATTTATAAAATACAAACCTTGATCCTATCTAAGTTATAACAGAACACCTTTTATTTTGTACATATATGAAAGCACGTTCATAGCAGTTTAAAAGTTGTAATGGTCAGCTTTATTCAAACTACATAAACAAAGAACTCACTAACTTATGAGAACTTCATGAACACATTGGATTTTATTTATGTGCTGTATCAGTGGGTAGTTATATACTCCAGGAATTAAGCTTACCAAATTCTTACGCTGAAGCTGTAAAGAGATACCCAATAACATTCTTTTTAAATGCTTTACCAGTTCACATCCCAACCTGTAGTGAGGTTACTTTAAGTAACATCGAAGAAAAAGCAAAAATAAAAGACAGACTCACACAGTTAACACAGAGCTAGAGTAACTTATCTTAGACAAAACACTTATTTCAAAAAAAGCAACTAGAATCTACCTTTTCAACACTAAGTAAAACCAAAACAAAACCAAAACCCAAAGCACAAACACTGAGCACGGGCATTTCAGTACCTAGCAGATGCTTAAGTCTCTCCTTCCAACAATACAAATAGCTATTCAACATATACTACTAATCATTTGGTTGTCATATTTCACATCTTAAAATATAATACTAGAAAATATCTCTGCCACTGGGTTCAGTAGAGAAACACCAGATAAAGTTTATTTTCTGTTAAATTGAAAGTCTAAGAAATTAACTGGGATGTAATGAGCAGTATCTGAATTTCTGGAAAAAGTTACAATTTTTAAAAGAAATCAAAGCTCTTCCAGGTTTTTACAAAGTATTTCATTTCAACATGAATATTGACAGCAAATCTTATGCTTCTGTTGATAAAAAATGTTTTCTATCTATAACCTTTCAAAACAAACAACAAATATTTCTAGGAATGAAAGATGGTAGCGTTAGCTCCGTGAGAACAGAAGAAAGAAAGGAAGGAAATAATTCAGGCTGTCTGCGCAACCCACAAATGCCATACCATGTGTTTGGTTAAATCTCTCCTGAATTCCCCCACAGCCTCTCACTGAGATACAATTGACAGTTTCTCTAATAGCTGCAATCTCTTTTCTTGATGTTTCATCTACTCTCATCCTTAAATCCTTTGTTCCTTCCATTACAAGATGTTCTTCTTGCTACCCTAAGCATGTTACTGCGCACTGAGCGAGACAAACTCTGCTGCGTAAGTAGTGCTCAGGGATTGTGGGTTGAAGGACAACCAATTCAACTGTGCGACTGCTCACTAAAATCACAACAGGCGGCAAGTATGCTGTCAGAAAGGGTGAAGGGAACACCTCATTTAAAATCATAATCATAGTGCACAACTCACCAAACTTTACAAATTGCAAAAAATAATACCAAGATTTTAGACTGGGTTTAAGTAAAAGTTCTTTCCGCCCACTTCCTCTATGACAGTCAACTGCTTTGACAGAACTGACACATCAGTTTTCTTAAGAAATAAATAAAAGTGCTTTCAAATGAATACTTGTGTGACAAAATGGATTTTTTAAACTGTCCTCTAAGTCATGCTGCTTGACCAATAATTACATAAATATGGAAGAGAGACATTAAAGATTCATGTTACCCATTTTAACAAATACTAGCCTGTCAAAGGTGCTGGCAATGTACGTACCAAGAAATCAGGCAGTAAACACAGGAATACTGCGTAACAGCCATCTTCACATTCCATGGTGAAACCCTATTTAAATTACCACACATGACAGTATTAATGCAGCTGTTGCTGCTTTAGGCATCATTAGGACAATGGTCAGAGTTAAAATGTATGCTGAACACCTCCCAGCTGAACTTTGCTGATACTTGCAGGTTTCACAGACAACCTCTGAAATGTTACTGCTACAGCAAGCTACAAGTACAGCAGCACTTATGCACGCATGACTCAAGATGGAGGCCACAGGGAGATTTATCCTGATCTGCTTAACATTCCAACAAAGAAGAAAACCATTTTTCCCCAAGTTGGGGGGGGGGAGGGGGAAGTCAGGGTTGCACCTTTTTTCTCCATAATGTTTAAATGGAAGGAATCCTGAATTGCTGACTTTTAATTCTCAAGCACGCTGTACTCTTGATCCTCCTACCCTCTAAGGAAAGAGCTTTGACACTAAAATTTAAGATATTAGTGCCCAAGCAGGTGATAATTACAGTGATAATTACAGTGGCATGAAATGTAAAAACCACAACATTAAATTGTATGCAGCATTGGATCAAATTAAAAACAAAAAAGCAAACAAAAAAATCCCACACAAACTATACAACTAAAACCACAACCCATACACATGAAAGTTTTTATTTGGGCAGAAGAAACATTCTCAATACAAAGTTCTTTCCAACTAAACATCTAGGACCCACTGCAGGAAAACTGCCTGCTCCTTCTCCCTGACCACAAYTCAGAGGTCAGCTGTGCATGACAATCACCTAGTGATGATCAATCTTTGTTTAAAAAAAAAATAAACACATGAAAAAAACCCACTATTTGGATAAACATATTAAGTTTGATACAGACAGTCAGGCCCTTGCTAGCAAGAGGTTTGAACACCCATACTGTGCTTTGTACTCCCCTTACCTGGTACTTACCAGCCCCAGCACTAACCATTATAGAAACAAACGACTTYTATTAGGTAAAATAATACTGCCAAGTAATTAAATGAAGGATTTTATAATCTCAGCTGCAACAAATTCAAAAATTTCCCAACTTCTGTGGAACATTATTTGTCTTTAAAAAAAACTTCCATTGCTAAATTTCAGTGTCAGGACCACAGGTTAGCAAGGTTTGCTTGGGTTAAAATGTTTATCCTCCTACTTAGAGTCAATGACACAGGCAATTATTTACTGCTTAACATTTTCCTATAGAGAACCACATCCTGTGTGACTGCCTTTAGGATTCTGCAATAAAGATGATTAACTAAATACTTCCAATTCCAACATATCAAGCTTCTTGAAATCTGTTTCATTTCCATTCTTCCCTTCACACAAATCTGTCAAATTTTGTCCAAGCCAAAAAGCACTGAACATTAAAAAAAGCAATTCATTCATTTTTGGACAGGATGAGATTATATTCAATTTTTACCTCATTCCACAGCACACATTGACCCTACATTTTGTTTATATGACTGAACCACCTTCTCCCATTAATTTTATGAAGTATAGCTTTTCTTGATTTTTGGTGATTCTCAATGCCTTCTGCCCTGCCCTCCCACAAATACATAGAAGTTTTAGACCAGATTGTTTGGTGGTGTTTTGTTTTGTTTTTTTTTTCCTTTTTTTTTTTTTTAAATTCACCTTTTTTTCCTGTTGTTTATAGGTTCTATCCATATTCCCATAATTATTTTTAAGTATTCCTGAATACTGATGGCAAACTTTATAGCATCTCTCAGTGTTTAAATAAGAATAATTAAGAATAGTAGTGACTGCACATGGTATGCCTCATGCATTGCCCAAGAAAATGTTGGTAGTTCATATCTTGGCAGAGATTGTCACACACAAAAGAAGAAAATCCCATTAAAAATTCATGTTATTTCCTCTTCTTTAAAACATGTTTCACATTTATGTTCTTCCAATATTTTGTCTGAATAATGGCAACAACACTTAGCTCACAGTAAATATTTCTGCTACACTGCATAAATATTTGGGCCACACAGTGCAGTATTCTAGTACATCTATAGAACAATATTAATGTTGGTTTGGAATTTAGCTGTATTCTCCACTAAAATTAAAAGAATATGTTGCAAGTCAGAACAAAGTTCTTTGTTGTTGTTGTTGTTATTCTAGAGAGAAAGCAGAGTTCCTGACTTTAATTCTAAATTGAACTACTAAGAAGGCTATTCATGCTTTATAATCATACAGAGAACAAGCATACACAAAAAAACAATACCTGATTTTTCAAAAGAAAACTAAAACAAAACAGTCTCACTGACAAGAAACCTAACAGGTTGAGTTTTGCAAGTTTCTACAGAGTTACAGAGAAGCAGGTATTTTTCTCCTGGACATTTTCTATATTCTTGCAAACTAGCCACAAGCCTGAACTAGTTTCCTGCTTTTCCTTAACTTAAGCAGCTATAAGCATTCAAAATTGTAAAATTAACCAGACATATTAATAACTCAGCCGTGGGGCTGTGAAGCAACAAACCCCTCTATACAACCACTCTGTAAAGTGCTCATCACCATCACTAACCTTCAAGCACAAGCACTCCACAGGAAAGCGTTTGGGATCAGCCCACTTGACTGCCACCTTCAGCAGTGCGTCCCTGCTCTATCCTGTCCTTCCACGGTACGTGAAATGGGAGAAGGAGCTCCATCTTCTCACCTTCAGAAGGCAGCACTAACCAGGCCAAGGCATGCTTGCTTTATTGCCTTTCCTTGATTAAGTACTCCCCAGCACCTGCTTTTCCATCTGGGGTCCTCATATCGTTCATGCCCCTTTCCTCATCGATCTTCCGTCAGGAGCGTTATCTGTTATATAAACGGGCATCTTGTCTCTGCCACCTCCCAACAACATTTGCACTGGGTCCGGTCAGGAAAAGCAGTCACTTTCAAAGAGGCAATTGCCAAAAGGCACCTTGTTGCTGCACACTCTCCTCACAGGCCAGGTGTGAGAATTAAGACTCATCAGCTTCTCTCAGCTCACCTCTCTCTCCAACCAGGACCCATCTCCCATCTATTTCTGCCCTCTTTGTAAACGTCAAGATAACATTTTCATCATCCCCACAGCTGGAGTGACCATTTTATTCCCTCTCCCAGTGCAGGAAAGGGTCCGCTTCCCCCCCCCTCACCTCAGCTGACTGACCCTCCTCCGCGCCTCCGCAAGCGGCCGTCGGGCGCAGCTGTGGTGCCGCCCCAAGATGGCGCCGGCAGCGCCGCGGTGAGGCGACGGCGAGCAACCGCCAAGGCCTCGCGCCACTCCCGCCCCCCTCCGCAATTTGGGGAAATCAGCTTTCATAAAACGTTCCCCAAACTCCTGCCGAGAGCCTGAGGCTCAGGATGATTTTTTTCCCCCTCTCCCAGCTCTGACAGCCAAGCAGTTCACTCCGGGAGGCCCAGGACTTCTCTCCCTGTGCCCTGAGTCGCTGTTGTACAACTCCATGTATTCTCCCCGCCGAATTTTAAAGCCAAAAGAAGGCCCAGTGTGGTGGTATAAAGCAAGCCTGGCGTTCGTGCTAGAGGCAGGATACTAATACCTCCTCCCTGTCTCTTATGAATTATAATGCTTATATTAGGGGTGCAGGTTTTTAAGAGTTTCTTATATGGGAGTTCATACTTCAGAAAAAGCCTTTTTGTGCATGCGATTTCTGGGCTTTATTGCATCTTGACTTACAGAAAGTGCTTAAACCAAGAAACGTCTACAGCAAGGAACGTCTACAGCAAGGAATGGAGAGAAAGACTTCCTCATCGTTTGTAACATAAAATCTACATATCAAAATCAGTAATGGCTTTGATGTCCCATAAACTCTCAAAAATTATTTTTTATGGGGACATCAATAAACAGTCTGCTAAATAATAAACAGAATACCCTAATGCCGGTTGTTATAATAATGTAAAACTAAAGTGGTGTAACCAGAGATGGATAGATGTTTTGCTTTTATTAATAACCCATCTACAAGAGAGTTAATGACAAGAAGAGAGCAGCAAATCAAAGAAGTCCAATCCATAGCTTCAGGCAAATGAGTCATCCTTGGTGCCTAAACAGATAGCCGGATGAATCATCTTTGACACTGGTTCACCATATTAATCATAAAAAAAGATGATTATGGAACAGCAACACAGCAGAGCCACACAAACATTGTGTGACTAATACAGCAAAGCCAGAGAATCTTAAAATTTAACTGAGGCTGAAAAAGAGCACTGTACTTTTTTTTTTCCTTAGCTGAGGGCAGGTTATACAATGCTTAGTCATTATTAAGGASGCACCTTCTTGTTCACGTTGTGCATTTTATGATCTAAGTTGCATCAAAAAATGTAAGCAGATTGTTTTTAGATGAAAAGCATTTCCATCTGAATAAATGATAACCGTGCCTCTGATAATAAATACCCTTCAATAAAGCTTTCTATGTAGTCAGGCAAAGAAGTGTTATAATAATAAACAGTGAAGAAAAGTCATAAGATTAGTCTTTTTCCATGAAGTGAAAGTCAATGCAAAAAAGAAGCTAGGAAAAATGTAGAGTACAAATTAATCTAAGTGACTAGTGATGCTGATTCTTTACTTCCTTGGGAGTCTGCCATGTAACAAAGAGGAAGAAAACAACAGGCATTTCAGGTTTTTTTAAACTGCRTTTTGGCTACAAGATAAACTAATTGTCTTAGTGGGAAGAGACTACTATTTCTGTGAGACTGGACTGTACTTGCAGCTCTGCTGGACGCAGTGGGAATTGTAACCATGGTAGTAACACAGCTCTTCTCTCAGCATACTAGGTCACATCAATTGCCTTTTGAAAGCATTGGAAAAAACCCCCAAGGCAAGTCTCCTTTCTCACTGAAATGACTGGACCAGCCTGGGGAGGTAGACAACATGTTGACAGTACAGTATTAATCTTAGCACCAAGGGAAAAAGGACAGATGTACTCACTTTTCCTCTGAAGAATGAATGTGAAGTTGTATTGGGCAGCTTAAGTAAGAGAAAGGGAAAAGCGACAGAGATGAGGGAAAGAGAGGAAGCAAGATTGACAAGGTAATTTACTATATATTCTTGGTGTTTCACGTAATAGACCTCATCATTCTGTAATAAAGCTTTCAAAGTTTCCCAGGTGCTCTCGAATGCAATCTTGGCATAAAGTGATTTTTATGCATGGATGCATTATTTTCACTTTATCTGCGATATATTAAGAACAAACTGCAACATGCTGTAACAAAGTTCCAACCTACTCTCCTCGGCATAGATGAAACAAAACAAAATAACACTTTCCAACATTAACAGCCTTGAAGAGAAAAGAAGTAACAGAGCAATACTAAAAACACTCAGTTCATTTCTGCCTGGATTAGGCAGATTTTTCTGCAGGCTGAGCTACTGTTTCCTGCAGCCATGCCACATTCTGTTTTGACCTTTCCATTTTCAGTCCTACCAGGACAGTTAGTCTTGCTCAGCATGTGGATAAGAGATCAAAAAGGGAGGAAAACTGGACTCTGTACTTCAGCAGATGACACTCTTCCCTCCTGAGTCAGGGCCTGAACTATGGCTTCTAGGCTGTGGTTTGGGGCATTTGGGCTGCAGGACTTGCCAGCTTTCAGACAGCCCGCGCAAGGACAAACTGTTCCAGCCACTTGTGTCCTTGAAAATGTCCATGTTTTGTTTGTAAAAGACAAGCAAGAGAAAGATTGCCTCAGCTTGGGAGTCACCCAAATTGGGCAGATGGAATCATGTCACTTAGCTTACAAAGTTATTCACATCCCCCCTCGGATTCAGCTAATCTTCCCTTTAACCACAGACTGCAAAGTTGCGTTCTTCAACAGATTCGTCTTACAGAGTTACACCCATTCATTTAGCTTTATGTTAACACTTTGTCCAATTCTTCGTGGGCATAAGAAAAGATCTTGTCAATATTTCTTTAGTACAAATACTGGTTTCTAACCATAAATCTAAAAGTCATATCAAAGGAATATAACAACATTTCCTTTTGATAAGAGCACATACTCCAGGAAGATTTATCTGCAGAAGAGGTGGCACATGCAATATGCGCAAATTCAACAGTTTTGCGTGCAATTTCCTTTTCCAAAAGCCATAGCAAAAATTGGTACCCCAAGTAATTTCTAATTTGAAAGCATATTGACTGAGATAAAAACTGTGTTTACGCTACAGAACAAAAGATGCAACATATTTCATATGACTGATTGCATTTCAGGAAAAGATCACAAATACAAGAAAATGGAATGCAACATGGAGAGGACTAACCACAGAAGCCTGCACTGTTCACTAAAGACTGCCATAACATTTCCCCAAAGGCACAGGAAATCCGTAGCACAGTGACCTGACTTTTTTCAGGTGCTGTCACAAAGCCAATGGACACGTAGCTTTTTGTGCTCAAAATTTTGTATCAGTATTTAAGCTTCAGGAATATTTGGGCACCTCAGTAAATAGAGGGACACTATACATGTATCTCCTGAGACTGAGCCAGCTACCAGTGAGGCAAGTGAAATGGAGAAGAAACAGCAAGAAGATGTCTTGAACACTTTAGATCATTCTAGAGTCATGAGTCTCAGATTCTGCTGTTCTTACTCTATCACCTGTTAAAGGAGAGATTTAAGAAACTAAAACCTAAGGCAGATTTCCTTAGGAGCCTTCTGGCATGTCCTGGCAGAAGACAGCACTTGGAATTGATGCAACTTTCTGAGAAGACAGTCCTTTTAAAAAAAACCTGCAACATTTTAACAGGGAAAAAATATTCTAAGTAGAGCCAAGTTTTAAAATTTTCAGTGTTCATCCCTGATCAGAGAGAAAGAGGCTTTCATGCAAAGTGGCAGTATTTCTGCAAAGATCAGAACTAGAAGCTACAGTGACTTCAAATGCTCTGCCAGCAAAGAACCTTTTCATTTTTTGCTTTATTGTTTGCGATTATGAAATGAGTTGAAAAAATGTATTAAGCGTTCAATTTGAAGCTCTGCTTGGAAATAACCATACATTATAGCACTTTGGATGGATTAATTATCGGCTAAATATTAATGTATTGAGTCAGATATGTCAACAAAAGTTCAACACAAAATTGTTAAGAATATAGGTTTTCCTGTACCCTATTAATTTTCACCAAATACATATAAAGCTATACCTTTGTTATAACTTAAGCTTTTATGTTTGTTACAGTAAGTTTAACTTCTTGATTAAATTTTGGATGGGTGCATTGCAATTTCTCTCTCCTGGCTTTTTCGCTGATAGATCTTTGTGGAGATGAAACCTTATTTTAAAAACTAAGCCACCTACCAGGATTTGTTCTTAAGTATCTGCCTTCTGCCAACCAACAGGTCAGACTTCATACATGACTGTGATCTCATTAAACACCACTGTACTGTCTCACTTCATCCAGGAAAGCACTGAAAGGATAAATGTGACAGAAATCTGTTAAAAAAAGCATGTATTTCAGAAAGTATCCATCAATAGTTAATATTAATTGCAAGTCCCTGCTGTACATGCTACAATTGTTAGTGAATTGTTACCTTGATCTAACTGATGATGTTTAAAGTATCTCTATATCTATCTATATCTAACCTCATGACTGAAGTTACTTTACTTTCACCTCATGACACAACTTGCACATAACACTTTAAAGGCAGTGTACGACTGTACTATCCACTGTAAGTCACTGCAGAGCCGCAATGACGAAGGCTAGCATTGCAGCAGTGTCTGAAAACATCAATGCAGTTGAGATGGGCCCAAAATAAAAACYTAAAATAAATAAGTTTGAGCTGGACACACGTATGTGTGTTTGGGAGGGCAGAGGCAGCGAGGGACTTTGCTGGGGAGAAAGTAGTTAAATCTGGAAATGAGCTCCAATCCAAAAGGTACGATGATCTATTTCAATCATGGACTGAAGAAACTGGAAGTATCTCAAACACACACAGAGCAGAGGGGCATGACTTCAAACCCTAGTTCCGAAATTCATGGTTCAGTACCATGTCTGTCACTTGGAGTTTAATACAGCTAACAAACAGATAATTGGCAGTTAGTCTTTTCTCCTCCTGCAGCATAATGGAATTGTTTATGTGGTAACCTTCAATTATGGGATATTAATCGGAAAATCATTTAAAACTTCCTGCAGAAAGCTCTTTTAGCTACTTTTGGGCCTAATAATAAATTTTATTCTGCATTTGGAGAAACTGACTGAAGCTCCAGTGCCATTTAGCGTCTTATTTCACAGACAAGTGATTGTCCCAGGCAATTAAGCGCCTACAATAGAGCCTGGTGAGAGTTGCTTCATTGCCAAATGTCTCTTTCACTGAGCAAATAACATGGTGAAATATGAAAAAAAGTAGACTTTCTTTGCTTAGAAGTAGTTTCCAATTCTTTCTTTTTTCTCTTTTTTTTTTTTTTTTTTTTTTTTTTTAATTTCCTTTTTTTTTCCATTTTTTTTTTTTTTTTTTTTTTTTTTTTTCTTTTTTTGTTGTTAATGGCCTTTTCTTTCACAACTTGTTACTGCTCTGAACGAAGTATTGACAGATGTCTCAATAAAAATGCCAGTTTTCATTTCTAATCAGTGGTACGAATTATTTTACATTTTTACCTGCAACACAGTTGCTCTAAATTCTATTGGAAAGCTTCATAGGGAAGAGAAAATGCTGTTCCCCCTGCAGAAGAAAGACCCTAGAAGGAGGTGGAGAAAGATAACAGCACTAAAAATGACAGTATGGAGGTGATCTGGCAAGGGTATCATGCCCAAAGTATTCTTCCATGGGTGGCATGACATTTGGAGGAATTTTCCAGAAACTTTGTGCTAGAAGGTGTGTGTGAACACTCACTGCAACGCTGGGAAATTCCGGAGGGATTTGGTATATTCCCAGTGGTGCTACAGATCCTTGCTTGGGTGGTTAGTAGCAACATAACTGTACTGCTTCCAAAAACTCACAGCTAGGAATACAAATGCTTTTAGTCTAAAATGGGGTAGGCAGGAGACTGGAGAAGAATTAGGGAAGCAATGGCCTTGTCTGAAAGCCTTCTCAAAATGAGACGTTATATGGGAATGTGAGTAAATACTGACCCAGTCCTCAGTACTCTGCACTAGCCTGGCAACCCACCGTATGCTCAGGGATGTGTGGCTGTCCTTGATTACAGTCCATAGATTCAAGTTTTGACTTAAAGTCAGAACTCGGACTCCCTCAGTTTGTAGAGGAAAGTTGTTCTAGTTCTTTTCTTTGTATATCTGCGTTCCTAGGGTGCAGTCCAGGCTCTGCCAGTTTTCTACCTGTGCTCATTTTGTTGCAAAAGGGACGCTTGCAATTTCATAACCAACTGTATGGGTGACTTTCACAGGGGAATTGAGAGGTTCCTCATTCCTCCTCTTCACTCCTGTTGCTGCATATGGACCACTGATGGAGCCTATTAATTATACGTGTTGAATATACACACATACTCTTTATGAACCCATGAGAATAAAATAGGTATTTGCCTAACTATTGGCTTGTTAATCAAAGTATTTTGACCAGTGTAGTTTTTACTTTCCATATAACCTAAAAAAGCCAAGGTTACTAACCAAAACAACCCTATTCCAAAATTTTATTTCTCTGGCTGTGCATTTGGGAAAAATATCCCCTATTAGGTATCTAGTGAAAACTCTTATAGTTATTCCCTTGCCTAGTAAAATGCTGAATATCATTTTGTTGTTCATACCCCACTGATGTTACTATCTAATAATTTCATGAACCGTTTTCCTCACTATTTTTGGTTTTGATGCAAGATACCTGATTAAAAACTTTCCTGACGTCAATGACTTAATGATGGCTCAATAGGACTCTATTTTCATGAATAAGGGCTCACCCAGTTCAGACATAGACAGAAACAGCCATAAGCCATAAATTTCTATGTAGACCTGAAACTTTCTCTCAAAATTCAGCAGTAAGAATACATGTCCATTTCTGCAAAAAGTGACAAAGAAATCCTGTCTTTTGCACCAAACCAAAAATTGAGTTTCCATGACTTTTTTTTAAGCTTGGGATTTTAATGAGACAGTTTTAAAAAGATTATTAACATGGAGGACTACTTCTCTAATTATAATAACCTTTCCGATTCTTTCAGAATAAATTTTGTTAAACACTTTTCATGCGATTTGCTTCATTATCTTGTCATTTAAATCATCTTCAGCGACACACCATTTAATTAGGTTTGTTGTGCAGGTACTGATGGTTAAACTTGTGCATTCAGCACATGCACTTTCATTTGACTAACGTAATAAATCTTATTCATGCCAATGTCACCATCCATTACAAAAATTAACAAGGCATCATCCAGTTAAACTAAGTTTGCAAAATGTTGTTTATAAAGAATTTTTCTTTCACACCATTATAGGATCCTTTATTGACAAGCTTCCAGGTGTTCTATAATCCTAGTCATAAATAAAGATTTACTTGTCAACATAAGCTGTAAAATGTTACCTGCCAGGAAGTTAGCCAGTGTTCTCCTCTAGTCATAAATATGATTCCCTTTGTTGTAGTATTATTAATGTTGCATTTTTTCCTGTTATGAGATTTTATAGCCAAGAAAAGAAAGAAAATTGCCTAGTAGTTAATACCAAACATTTTATACATACACAAAAATATCTCACATAATAACTTACAAATTTACTTTGGCCTGCAGCAAAGGGGTATATATTCACATCTTGTTAAATTTGCAGATAAATATGTATTCCTGTGCACAATATTTTTATTGTCAAAATACATTGTTCAATAGCTGAAGAAAATCAGCAGAATACTTCAGAAAGAATTCTGCCTATGATGATTAAGGGTCTCACAAAATCCCCTCTGTGCTTCCATTACTTTTTTTAACAGTGTCTTTTTCAAATGGAACAAGATTTGCAGGGAAAAGTAATATACTTTCCTAGATCAGCTGATGTAATTGGGAAAAAGGACAAGCTTGTAGCCTGCCAGCCCCTCTGTAGGTCGGATTCTGATGGTGCTGTCTTTTAGATATTTGGCTACTGCAAATCAACTGAGGTATGAAGGTCAACATTAGTAAGCATCAGTCACTAAAAGTCTATGGTCAATTTAGCTAAGACTAGACTAATTAGAGCTGAAGCAATACTTTCCTTACAGGTCACTGACTGAGCGGAGATCTGGTTTGTTACCTGAAACTGAAAATCCATGACTTGAATTTTGTCAGACACAGAATATAGACAAACGTGGTAGTGAATTCCACTGATTTGTTGTGTACCATTAAATTAATATAAGGCCTGCTGATGGATCCTGTTCTAGGACTATTTGTTGAGAGCACAAGTCAGCTAACGTTGAAGAGCATGACAGCATAAAACCCCCCTTGGTTGACAGCCAAACTGTATTACTTAAAAGCAGTGATAGTTACATCTGGATTTCCAACAACATTGCTGGATTTCCAACAGTTTCCGCTCTGGTGAAGGAGCTGCTGTGCCCCTCTTGCRGTAGAGGTAAGGTACAGGATTGTGAGATGACTCAGATGGTTTCTTAGTTTAAATCATTGTAGCCTAAAAGGCTTCAGAAAATATAGTGGAAGAAGGAGTGCCCATTTTCATTCAAAACACAGCTGCCAGAGGAGAATGAGGCACTCTGCACTTCTCTCTGCTTCCATCCCCTTTCTCAACAGCATGCTGATGAGTAGTCTCATCACAGAGTCAGGAGACCTGGTTCAGGACTACAGTACCTCTTTTCCAGAAAAGTGCTTCCACCACTGGGCTATGCTTCACTGTAAAATAGCTTTACTTTCAGCTTTTTTTCCTATAAGCTGCTCCACTTTACAATAAAAAGCAAAATTGCTAGGACCACAGCAAAAAAGAATGACCCTATTTGTGGTGGGTCTCTTCTGCAAGGACTGTGCATTCAGTGACTGTTTTATGAATGAGTATCAGGCAAGTGCTCTTAGGCTTAGAAATGCATGGCTCGGATAAGAACAAAACCAGACATAGAAGAAGATCTTTTAAACTCCTGCAGAACATCTGAGGAAAAATAAATGAGAATGGCTAAGGGCTCTATGCTCCTTCAGTATAACAAAGCTACTTTGTAGGTCAAGCTCACTGCAATGCTGTAAAAAATGCTTAGGGGATCAGATGTTCTAAATTAAAGACCACAATGAACAGACATGGCTGGTATGCATCCGCCCTTCCTGCATGAAAAAGGCAAAAAATATATTTTTATTCCAACTATGAACCACAAGAAAATTTTGAGAACTGTTCTTCTCTGGTTTTCAGACATTGTGACAGTAGGTGTGACTGCAGTGCTGGGGCATCAGCAAACAAGAAGGTCCAAATTGTTGGTTTGAAGACAGGTTTTAAAGAGGTTGTCAGTCATAGACAATGACAATAAAGCTGGAGCAGCCCAAAATGAAGAAAGAAACAGCCACCACTACATCTAAAAGTCATAGAAAGATTTCAGAAAAGAAATGATGATGGTTAGAGCAGAACAAGTAGGATGAGCTGGGCGTTAAATCCATAAAATTGTTAATGACAATATTTCCAGAGTGCTCTGTTTTGTACAGTTAACTGAATGAATCTGTGGTTAAAATATATAAATATATATTTTAAATAAACAGAAAAGGTGCTTTGTACTCAAACCCTTTTTTTCTCTTTTGCTTTGCTGCTCTGACAATAGTTTGATCTACAAAGTCTATATGTGTACATGCAGCAAAGATTCTAATTAAAACTTGTGCATTTTTAACATTTAAAACCATATAATTAAAGACGTAACAGTAACAGATACATAAAGAAGAAAGAATAAGAATTGTCTGAAATGTTGAATTTCATAGTTCATGACTTTTCAGCACTTAATTATGCAAATCATGTAATCTTAACATAGCTTTCTCAATCGAATATGTCTTTCTGCTATTAAATTAATTTTCTATGTCTGCTTCTTTTACCTTCTCCTTGTACTCCCTGTCCTCAGCATAAAATATTAAATTGTAGGGTCAAAACTAGAATTCAGCGTATACAGACTTAAAAAATCCAATGCTCAGAGAAAGAAAAAAAAATAACGTGCAATGTAAAGTTTATGTTCAATGTAAACAAGCAACTATTATCTGTACTCATGAAAGTTTTCAAGGACAAAAGCAAGACTTGTATTTTTTTAACCTGTGTATTTTACTGCAGGTTGAGAAAAGATAAAAATCTGTTATGCTGTGATAAAAACAAACATTTCGGGGTTATATTTTATAGATGGAAATAAAATGGCTAACCTTAAGGTTTTTGGTTTTTTTCCCTTTATCTAGATTTTAATCCAGTGTTATTCTCCCTGAGGGTAACTATATTTTTCTTGGCTGGTCTCTCTCACTCCAATATATTTGGTTACGTCATGGAGATTGTACTTAACCCAGCTTTTTCTATATTGTCAGCAGCAATAGCTAAGCATCACTGTCTTACTTCTTTTTTTCTTTTTAAACTGAAAATTATAATCAGTACCTATAACAACTGTTTTATTTGCAGGAGAATCTGGGCTGTACAAGGAAGATGACAGACTTTCTGTTTACCCTCACATTATCAGAAATACTTACAGTTTCAATATAGAAAATTAAGCTTATATATGGTTGGATCAAAAGAGAGAAATTTAGTACTGCTGGTCCCATACTTTGCAGAACAGGGATTTGAGATAAAATTAAAGTTTTGGCCAGCTAGGCAAACAACCAACAGTAGCTACAATACTTAATGTCATCTTTATTTTAACAAGTATGAGAAAAGATAGCAGACAGTAGTGGAGCTAAAATACAGAAAAAAATATGATATTCTGTATTTATTGATACAGTGAAAGAGTAAATGCTATCAGTATTCAAAAACCACTCACAGTTCAGATTTAAGTCCCTACAATGTGTTTTCTCCAAATGTCACCTGTGTGCCTTTTATAATATATATTTGAAAATATCTTTTTGAAAGCTTTTGGTATATTTAAAATATTTGATTTTTTTATATTTAAATTTTTAAAACATCTTTCTGGTCCTCAGGAATTTTTTTTTCCCATTCACCCACTTGTGTAAAAATAATTGTTATGAAAAAAGGAACACAACAAAACACACAATATCTAGATAAACCAGTTAAAGTTATTAATAAAAAAGCCACAGACCCATAAAACCAACGTGACCATGCAAATCTCCCACATCCTTAATCCTGGTCTGACTTAATATAATGAAGAACACTGACTTCCAGACCAACCAAAAGAAGCCTGACCCTGATATTAGCTGCACTCTTTTTATTATTATTCCTATTTTGTTCACCTTCAGTGGAAATACATTTTATACACTCCTGTACAATTCATCCTGCCTCTCCCACTTTTATCTCATAGAGAGGGTCTTTCCTATTTCCTTCCAACCACATCACCCCTCATGTCTTTGGTTCTGAGAGCAGGCCAGTCAGTGGGAATCCACTTACAACTCCCTTCCCTCCTTAAAAAAATCACTTAAAAATCCCTTCCCTGTTGCTTAATCTAATATTTTTGGTGAGGGGCATACCGCAGAGTATCTAAGCTATCAAAGTACTGCAGAAGGACCAAGTAAAAATGAAAAAAAAAGATATGTATACGAATGAACAACTTCCTGGTAGGATACACATTAAAAAGGGATTTTTGTGTTACTTCTAATCAGGAGCAGGAACTGAAATAACACTCAAAGAATCCAAACCTTAAACATCAACATCTGCAAAGTTAATCTGTATGCTTTGCTAGAACACAGCAGTACAGTTTTGTTACTAAGGAACACTAAAAATGGTATGTAAGTAGCGTTCATGCGTAAGGAGAAAACTGAAATACAAGACCAACACCAATTTAAGATGTGGACTAGAAGTGCTTCTGTTAATGCAAAATGGTTAAACTGAATGCTCTGGAAAATGAGGTAAATCAAGGGGATTATGGTAGCTTTTTGTGCTCTCCTAAAGCTCCATAGAGTAGCAATGAATTGCAATTAAGAAAACCTACAGACAAGTGTCCCCTGTAACACTTACTATGCCTCAATTACTTTCAGTCACTGTTAAAAGAATCCCAGGTGGCTATACAGGAATATAAGAGAAATCAACCACTAGTCAATCACAGAGAAACGCTTGGAGATTGTACACTTGTACACTGGATTCTTTAAAATGGATTATTGTAGTTAGTTCAGTGCTTAAATAATTGCATAGAACTGAATAACAAAGAACGAGTACAAGGAGAGCTCTCCAAATTAATCATACGTTGCAAGTGCTTGAAGCAAGAGCTTTCAACTTGAGTTTTCCCATCCTTGATTTTTGTCACAGCAGCAGTTGAGTACTAGTAACAAGATTTCTCAAAGGCTGATGAGGTGAATTCAGACAGTAACAGGATCAAAGAAAGGCTACCATGATGAGCAGAAGGACAGAGTGCCTAAGATACAAGAAGAAACTAGGTTTATTTAGTCTCACAAAGAGAGATGAGATGCGGTTGCTGTTTATCAATACTTCAGGACAGTAAGCAAAAGAAGAGGAAAAGAACTGCTTAAGGTAATGGATGATACAATCGCATGAAAAAAAAACCCAACAGATTTCACATTGGCCAAGTATATATTTTAAAGCCTTCCTCTTTCCAGAAAAAAAAAATCAGAGCTCTGCCAGAAACACAGCCAAGGTCTTCACATCAAGCTTTTGTGACTGTCATTCCTGGAGTGAGTTGTGTTGGCTTTCCAGCAGCCAAACACCTTAGTGGTCCCATCTCCTTTTCCAAACTCAGTGACTCCAAGATAAGGGAGGCAGAGGACACAAKTTTATGCTCTTCAGTTCTCGGCTTTCTAGCTCAGCATCATACCAAAGTCAACAAGATAGCCCTTCTGTACTACTGCAATTTCTATTGGTTTTCACTCTTCATCAAGAACACTTCCTTAATACTTAGTTATTCACAAGGAAATCTCATCAGATTTCAGCCACTTGCCTCCTCACTACCATAATATATAATTTTGTGACCTCCCTCTTTTTCCACAGTATGTTCAGTTGTGATTCCATCCTCCAAATTATTTCAGCTGAAATAGATATACTGCTTTGTCACAGGCAGCTGTACTTAGTTTACAGAGGTATCAACAACCTCACTCAATGTCTTTCTCTTTATTTATCTAGGAGGACACAGAAGATAAGTCCTTAGATAGGGAATGAGACGTCAGACTTTCATCCATTGCACTAGTGGATGTTTAAAGTGGAGGAGCATGAGGAGAAAAAAAAGAAAATCTCATCATTCATTTCTCAACACTTCAGACTAAGTACCTTTTAGGCTGGTGATGATAAAAGGTGAAAAAAAGTAGGATTAAGTTTCTTCAAGCACAGGAGGGTGCTGAAGCTGGGCTTGTGTATGTCCCCGAAAACAAGCCATTTAATAAATGGATGTTTGCACCACTTCCTCCTATGGAAAACTACCAAGTGTCTAGAAATTTATCCTGATAAAGAATTGTGCATTACTACACTAATATTTGGCTATGTTTTCCATATCCTTCCCCTTGGAAAAGTTAAGAATAAGTCAGAGCTGTCCCTGTGTTGCTTTAATGCAGTGCATCAGGGTTTACATGGCTTTTCTACTCTCTGTGCAATGTAACTGCACTGCAGGGTCTATCCTTATGCATTTAAAATAATACTCCAGTGTTCAGTGCCACTGCAGGGGGCAGACTGTTTGCTAGTGCCATGTTCAAACAGCCACAAAAATACAAAATAACCTTCACAGTAAGGCTCAGGCATTTAATCATAAAGTTTATAATCAAGCAGGCTACTCAACTGAGAATGCACATGAAGCTAGCTGGGAAGAAAAACAACCTAAGTCTCATTCAAGACTGTAAAGATATATACAGTGCAACCCGCAGTTCCATCCCTCCTCCTAGAATCTGTCTCTTAACATTAACCTAGAGTTGAAATTAATTTAGAAAATAGTTTAAAATCTCATAGAGACCATAAAGCTTGTGAAAAGGCATGACTATTCCACCAGTATGCTTCATAGACATTGCTGAATACCCCTTTCGCTGTCTTTCACTTTTCTTCTTATAAACCAAATTCTGTTAGACTGCAGGGGCAGGCTACAGCATTCAGATAATTTATAACAGTTGAGGCTGTTTCCCTTTGTACCACAACTGTCCCTCTCCTTTCTCACCTTTCTCTTGAAACACTTGTTTAAATGTAATTAAGTAGAATTTAATGGATGCCTCTCACACTACTCATCTACTAACCTGCTAGAGGTTCAACAAGGCCAAGTGCCAGGTCCTGCACTTCGGCCACAACTACCCCATGCAACGCTACAGGCTGGGGGAAGAGTGGCTGGAAAGCTGCCTGGCAGAAAAGGACCTGGGGGTGCTGGTTGACAGCCGGCTGAATATGAGCCGGCAGTGTGCCCAGGTGGCCAAGAAGGCCAATGGCATCCTGGCCTGTATCAGAAATAGTGTGACCAGCAGTAGGGAAGTGATTGTGCCCCTGTACTCGGCACTGGTGAGGCCGCACCTCGAATACTGTGTTCAGTTTTGGGCCCCTCACTACAAGAAGGACATTGAGGTGCTGGAGCGTGTCCAGAGGAGGGCAACGAAGCTGGTGAAGGGTCTGGAGAGCAAGTCTTACGAGGAGCGGCTGAGGGAACTGGGACTGTTTAGTCTGGAGAAGAGGAGGCTCAGGGGAGACCTTATCGCCCTCTACAACTACCTGAAAGGAGGTTGTAGCGAGGTGGGTRTCRGTCTCTTCTGCCAAGCAACTAGCGATAGGATGAGAGGAAATGGCCTCAAGTTGTGCCAGGGGAGGTTTAGAHTGGACATTAGGAAAAATGTCTTTACTGAAAGAGTGGTTAAACATTGGAACAGGCTGCCCAGGGAAGTGGTGGAGTCACCATCCCTGGAAGTATTTAAAAGACGTGTAGATGAGGCACTTAGGGACATGGTTTAGTGGGGCATGGTGGTGTTRGGTTGACGGTTGGACTTGATGATCTTAGAGGTCTTTTCCAACCTTAATGATTCTATGATTCTAGAAGCTGCAGATTTCAAATGGCATCTTGCTGAACTTTTCTAGAGATTGCAGCTCCTAGTGCCCACATTTCCAGGACATGAGATGTGGGTGTATCACCAGCTGTTTTCAGGTGGCCAACCCATTCTGATTGCCTGAACTTCAGATGATGGCATTTAGGCAAACGGATGGACACCTGACTGCCTCATCTTCCAGGGATTTGGAAATAATAATCCCGAGCAGAGATTTTACTGGGCAAGAGTACATTCATTCAAACCTATCCTTCCAACTTTTAAAGCACACAATGAACAGTTGAAAATAGCTCACCAATTTCTTCACAAATATTCTCAAGGATGTTATGATTAAAGAAAATTTATGCACTGTGGTATTTGAACCATATAGAAGATGACAGTGTGCTATTGCGTGAGGTAAAGACCCAATACATTTGATTTGAAGGAAAGATGAGCACTGATGCATCATTTCTTTAAAAGTCCAAAATATTTAGARGACAAGAAAGGACTACATGGACCATAAAAGTCTCACATGCAACACACATTTCTATTCAACAAATATAAATCGGCTTACTTCCTTCTACTTTCATGATTTAAAGGCCAGATTTGCCTATCACGACACACCACCACAACCCTTACAGCTATTTTATACTAATACAAATATCGGTCTATTAAAAATGAGTAAACAGGAATCCTAAGAACACAGTAGCACTTGCCACTGACTCAGGTAGAAATTCAGTGTACCTGAGTTACCAGTCCTTTTGCAAAGTTTCTTCTGATACTACTTACTTTCAGTAAATACATCTAATACATAACAGATTTATTATGCCCCTGACCCTCATGGATGATGATTTAGAGCTTTGAACTAGTTCTGCTCTCAGGTGGCTGACAGGTGCAAGTTTTTTCCTATTAAGACTGGTGTTATTCTGCCTATGCTTCACACAGTTAATCTTGCTACTTCTGCGTTATCCCTTATAACTTTCAAAACATTTCCTGGAATACTGAAAGTAGGTTAAACACAGGACACATCTTCTGATGAGGGGCCAAACATCTCCAGAGCTGGCAGAGATTCAGAGCTGTTCAGTGGCTTTTTTAATGCTTTCTTCCATTTTCTTATGAGACTGATTTTTTTCCAAAGGGAAATTAAATACTGCTGCTTTTCTCTCTATGATACATATATTTAGGAGAAAGGTGTTTTTTTTGTG